>CAKNXH010059213.1:39204-52546 GCA_932178445.1 Andricus quercusramuli | reverse complement strand
TTCTTCTTCCGATCTCTCCAGTAGCTTAGTGGTTAGAGCACCTGACCGGCAATCAGTTGACCTGGCGTTCGATTCCCAGCGGAGCGAAAAGGAGTAGATCTTTTTTTCGAATAAAAATTTAATTTTAACAATATAATGTGGCTAGTTTTTTATCACAATCCTACTTTATGGGGCGAATCAAAAACCTCAGGTTCGTGACATAAATACTTTTTTTTAGCCCAGA
Source organism: Andricus quercusramuli (assembly GCA_932178445.1). NCBI lineage: Eukaryota > Metazoa > Arthropoda > Insecta > Hymenoptera > Cynipidae > Andricus > Andricus quercusramuli. Next base: position 52,323 of record CAKNXH010059213.1, on the reverse strand, counting down.
TGAAAAACGGACCAAATTTTCCTGATTTATATTTTTATCTTTTTCTACCACTGATATAGAAACAAAGCCTAACTAATTTTATCTTTTATCTCAATTCTCATTTGGAATTTGAATAGAAAGCAAATTTTTCCGAAGGATCCCAATATTTTTCGATGCTTCGAAGTAGCAACTTTACGGGGCGAACGCTATGATGGGTGTTATCTAGGATGTTATAATCGCGTTCGCTGATTATGTATATACTCTGCTTGTCTCTCCTCTCTTCTCCAGGCAGATTGAGCAGCTTGGAACAGTGGTAAGAAATAAGTGCATGACCGTACTAGACATGGCGACCACTTATTTGTACTGATCGTTACATATCTGTGTGAAAATTGTGTTTCCTGACTGAAATTTGTAAGCTGGTGACACTAAATTGTTCTTATTTCAAGGCACCTGTACCATGTCTTTGTTTGCTCAAACACATATTATTACTCGAGTAATATTCAGATCAAAATGTGGTGTCTAGTGAACATGATTTACTTCCTTTTCTCCTCCTGCATCAGTGAGCTTTTAAGCTTTTTTACTGCGTAGCTTAAACAAATACAAAAGCTTAGGTTCTTGGCTTTAATAGATTTTTTTAGGCGAAGTAAAAAATGTACAGACGCGCGTCTGGCATGAGATTATAAGGGTTTCATACGAAACCTTGAAAATTATCTCAATTAACGTAAGTTAATTTTTATTACTTTCTAAATTTTTTTTAGGGACGGATGGCAACAGAAGAAGATTTATTATTAGCTCATTCAAAGGACTACATTGATGTGATTAAAGGTACTGCAGTGTGTGATTTTGCTAAGTTATCGGAAACAGCGTCGAAATTCAGTTCAGTTTATCTGCATACTGATAGTTGGTTTAGTGCCAGAGTGGCTGCTGGATCTCTTTTACAGGTTGTTGATAATGTTTTAACCCATAAAAGTCAAAGTGGTATTGCCATAATTAGACCCCCTGGGCATCACGCAGATCAAAACTCTGCCAGTGGATTCTGTCTCTTTAACAATACTGCTATAGCTGCCAAATATGCAATAAAGAGTTACTATCTCAAAAGGTAAAAATTATTTATTATCGAGTAGCATATATCTTTAATCAAAATTTGCTCAAAAAATGTACCATATGAATATAATAATGATGCGACAAGAATTCAAATACGCTTTCTTCATAACTGAACAATTCATGTAAGAGTACCTCTTTTTTTACATAAGAAGTAATCAGGTAGCGCGCTTGACATTATAATAAATAGTTTACCAAAAACTTTTATAATGCGAAAAATTCCAGCAAGTAAAAAGTTATCAGTACAAGATAATGAAAACGGCCTTAGTACACATTGGGTAGTGTTCAAGAAAATGGTAATCAAATGTTGTACTTTGACAGTTTTGGCAAACTTCAACCCCTCTTCGAACTCTTTAATTACCTAGGTGCTGGTAGCTTCGTAAAATCTAATCATGCCAGGTGTCGTGACTACACAGAAAGAGGTCATCATGAAAGAATCGATCACTCTATTTCCTGCAACTTATTTGTGCTGGAGGTGGAGTATTCTCCTCTGATACATTTTCAACGATTAAGAATTATGCTCTAGGTCTCGTTGAACTACATACATTTAATTTAATTCCTAACGTTGATATAGGAAACAATAAGTTTCAAAGTAGTCATGAGGTGGTGACCATACACCCTGGCAGTTTTGAAATTGAAGATATTGAGAAGTACGTACAAACAGCTTTGATGAATGAAGACTTTTCTGTTGTAATAAGACCTGCTAACGTTAATCAGATTCAGAAAATTTGCAAGATAGCGTGCTCCCACCGGTTCTGCCTAGTTTCTTATTGACAAGCGGAACTAGAAATTAAATATTATCAAGGACCGAAGTTTGTTTATAGACGGGTTTGACCCGATTCTTAGAAAACATCTGACACCGGAGTAAATTCTAACCGGTCCTACACGGTTTCTATCCTACGAACGGAACCAGAAATTAAATACTGGCAAAGACCGATGTTCATTTCTACCCGGTATCGACCAGATTCCTAAAAGGCGTTTGACACTGGTGTACGCTTTAACCGGACCTACAATGAGAACCAGAAATTAAATATTGGCGAAGACCGAACTTTTTCTGCCCGGATTCTACCCAATTCATCAAAGGCATTGTACACTGGTATATGCTCTAAACGATCCTGCATGGTTTCTAACAGACAAACGTAATCCGAAACTAAATTTTAGACAAAGACCGAAATTTTTTCTACCCTGTTTATAGCCGGTTTCTACCCGATGCCTAAAAGGCATTTGACACTGGTGTACGGTGTAACCGGTCCTACCCAGTTTCTAGCCAACAAACGGAACCAGAAATGAAATATTAACAAAGACAGAAGTTCGTTTTTACCCGGTTTCTACTTGAATACTAAAAGACTGTTGAGACCGGTGTACGCTCTAAGCGGCCCTACCCCATTTTTATCCAATAAACGGAATCAGAAATGAAAGATTGTCAAATACCAAACTATGTTCCTGCGCGGTTCCGTCCCGATTCCTAAAAGGCATTTGATACTGTTTTCCGGCCTAACCGGTCCTACGTGGCTTCTGTCCGACAAGCGAAACCAGGAGCTCAATATTGATAAAGATCGAAGTACATTTCTACCCGTTTTCGGAAAGGCATTTGACACTAGTTCACGCTCAAACCGGTCCTACACGGTTTCTCTCCGCCAGACAGCACCAGAAATCAAATATTGGAAAATACTGAATTAAGTTGCTACCCGGTTTTTACCCGATGACTAGAAGGAGTTTGACATTAATGTACGCTCCAACCGGTCATAAGTATCTGACACTGGTGCATGTTCTAGTCGGCTCTACCCGGTTTCGATCCGACAAACGGAACCAGAAATTAAATATATTAGTAAGGACCGATGTACGTTTCCACCCAGTTTTGACCCGATTACTGAAAGGTATTTATTAACGGAATGCGCTCTAGCTGTTCTTAGCCAGATTCTATTCGTGAAACGAAACCAGAAATTAGATATTAGCAAAGACTAAATCTCTTTGCTACCCGGTTACTACACCCTGCCCAGAAAACATTTGACACTCGTGTGTGCTCTAACCGGTCCCACCTGGTGTCCAACCCGGTTTCTGTCTAAAAATGGAACCAGAAATTAAATATTGGTAAAGACCGAAGTTTGTTTCTAGCTAGTTTCTACACGATTCCTAAAAGTCATTTGACACAGGTGTATGCTCTAACTGGTTCCCCCCCAGTTTGTATCCGACAAACAGAACGAGAAATTCACGCTCTAATGGTCCTACTTTGCATAGGTAGAATAGGTAGTATAGAAAATGTATTGCAAACTGCAAGCATTATTGAACTGGTGATATTTGAGATCATTTTAACCACCCTAGGGCCCCACTCAAAGCCACGTCTCACGACCGAGGGATGGGTGGCCATAGGACACGACGAAATCACAATGACAGGTCAGCGAAACCCTCGTGTGTCTTGAGGACACAAAGTGACCCAAGGATGAGAGCTTTCTCAATCCATCTCTCAAGAGCCTTGGCATATTTTTGGCACGCGGGTATGGCTTGAAGGTTACGAACCAGTGACAGTTTCGCACATCCGAGAACAACGATCACAAGGACAATTACTTTAACAAAATATTTTGGGTACAGTCGTTGCAGCTCTCCTTTAAGGTCTTGATCATAGTTCCAGAAACCTTGACACTCCTCGTTTTGGACAATTGACTCTATCTTCCTCGGAGCGTTCGGCATGGCAGGGTCGCGGCGAATACCGTAAGACCGACAGTGACAGCAATGAAGCACTCTCAGGGCCGCATTATGTCTGAAGATATACGTCTTCCCGTGTAAGTGGAACACCTGGATAGTGTATGTTGTAAGTACTCAGCGTGTGCATGATATGCTTTGCACCTATCGCTGGGAACTTCTTAACGTAAAATGTGGTCACAGTATACTAAAGTGGAAATGACACCGTCCTGGCATGCGAAAATGAAACCCTCTATTCCCGCATGAAGTCCTGATGATCTGAAGAAAGTGAAAGTTTTCTCCCTCGACAAGGACAGATTTTCTTAATTTCTGTGAAAGTTTCCGTATATTTTCTATTCGAGTAGCTGTTGGCGGAATTTTTCAACTTCTGCTTTCTTTACTTAAGCTTTTAGAAATGAGGCATTTAGATTGAGTAATGCACTTCCCTGACTTCAGATGCAAGCTCTTATGCATATGCATGATCTTACGTGTGGCAATATCAGGAGCCGTAAGCCTGTTCTTTGTTCATTGAGCTACCCCAAACGAGTATGGTAGAACCGGGATGGCAAGAATGTTAGTCGCAGATACCCTGTTCAACGCCTACACATTTGAAGGCAAAATATATATAATGACTCGAATCATCAGCGAGTGCGATTTTAAAAAAGTTTAGGCGTGCGATTATGTATACAAGTGATCGTGTGTGAACATTGTGTATTAATAAACTTAAAAAATGAAGAATATATAATACCACTGTTAAAAAAAATATGACCTACGTATTCATGGAATGAGATATATCATTCCTATAGTAGTTTTCTGTGCTGAATGAGTCTGTGTTTTTCTGCGACGAAAATACCGCAAACGTAACACTATGGGGATGACTTTTGCAAACTGTTGTTTTTTGCCTCTTCAGTAAAAACAACTATGTAAATATCCATATTATAATTGAATGGAGTGAGTCCTTGTAAAATTTTTGAAGTGAACCATGGTAAGTCAATATTGGAGTTAAATACAAATGCAATTCAAGTCCTATATTTGGTAGCATATGCTGTAACTCCACAGAGGACTCACATGAAATGAAGGACCCTGACGAAAATTGAGTACTGGAAACACCGTGTACTCCAGTGAGTACTGGAATGAGTACACAGATTCCAGTACTAATTTCGCGCGGTGAGTGGTTGGGAGTACTGGTGTGAGTATTGGTGTGAGTACTGGTATGAGTATTAGTGATGAGTACCGATGAGCACTGGTGAGTACTAGTGTGGAGTAGTGGTAAGTAATAGGGATGAGTATTGAAATAAAAAGGGATAGGTAATGGAAATTAAAATATATTTTCAGTGCAGTAGAGGAAACATTGTCATCGCTCGCTAGTTTGAGCTCCATTCTGTCGGATTTCGCGCTTGTTTGGGTTAAAGATTACATTGCTGAAAGTTCTGCAGGCACAGATTCTCATAATGGCACTCGCGCTTCGTAGTCGATTTTCGACAGACATTTTACAATCTCTCTCTCTCTCTCTCTCTCTCTCACACACACACACACACACACACACACAAAAGTACATACAAACATGTTTATATATATATATATATATATATATATATTTGTGTGTATATATATATATATATATATATTCATTTATTTGTTTATACTACCTAAAATTGGAAATTTAAGGAATTGGGAAAACATTTAAAACAACCTGCCTTAAGTCCAGAGCAGCTACTATTATAATAATTGGTAGAATATAATATATATATAGCTTACCTTCTTTCTTAATGGAGCGAAAAATATGCTACGTCGATTAGGTACCAAGTACAATTCCTGAGTACTAAATGCAATGCATATTTTAATTCGTGCAATGCAAACCGGTACCTAGGTCTCGTAATACCACCTGCTTCACCCTCTTCCTCGGAAAAAAATCAACTCTAGGTCGCATAGCGAAGCTGAACATTCAAGAAACTGGACAGTTTTGTTTTCACAACTTGATTTAAATTAAAAGAAGCTCCAAAACAAAGGAAAATTGCTTTTCAGCTACATTAAATCTATACAGTAATTAATCTCTCTTGGTTATGGAATAAATTATTTCGTTGAAATCTAACGTCTTTTTGATTGAATTTAACTGTTTTTTACGTAATATTCAAATCTTATTCTTTTGAAAAATCAACTCATCTTTTTAATTGAAAATTCGTTTCTTCGGTTGATGATTGAAAATACTACTAATTGGATGAATATTAATTTTTTTGGTTTAAATTTTAGCTACATTAAAGTTCGTCTTTTTTAAATTCAAAATTTTTGATTCATAAAATTCTTCATTGGAAAGTTCTCTACAAGTTTTATAACTTTTCAGTAACATTTCCCCAAGCCCATGGAAGTTATTCCGAAAATCCCAAACCGTGATTTTTTCCCATGTATGGGTAAAAAATCGTTGAATTGTGAAGTTAATTGTAATAAATAAATTGTCTTAAGACATAGCCAACACAATGGATTGTTCGTTTGCAAAGTACACTTGTACCTTAAAATTGCACGCTTTTAGCGTCAAGATGAAACTTAATCATGAAAAGTTGTCATCTGATATTTATTTATCATTTTCTGAACTGATTACATAAATAAATATCTAGTATCGGCATTTACTGACAAGAAATCATCCTTCATTTTTTACGTCTCATCTAAAAAATTTACGTATATGATCAAATGCTTTTCATCGCAACTTATGAAGAAACAAAGTTAGTTTTTTTCTTGTAATTGCATACAAACTGACAGGCCAGTAATTTCAAGTAATGAAAATTTGTCTTTCAATACTTTGTGCTCATTCTTTAAACAAATTATATAAACAAATTCTAATTACCGCCATCAACTAGGAAAAGCATCACACATTTTTACGAATTGTATTCGCATTATATTCGACATGATGTTTAGTGATGAAAATTTATAAAAGTCAATACTGTTTGTGCATTTTACATATATACATTATTGGAAACATGCAAAATTACTATCGGATGATTAGTTTCCGTCACTGAACACCATGGCAGGGAGAATTTTCTAAAGAAGCTAGCTTCCTTATACTATTTTACTATTTTCAGTAGGGCTATTAAATATTAGTAAAATTATTAAATTTCGCAAAATCGAAATTATTGACACACAAACAGTTTCGTAACTTGTTTTATTAAAAAAAAAACAATGGAAAACTTTCGTGCTATTAGCCATATTATCCAACTCTACCAATTCAAAATAGAAACACCCTGAATGAAGCAACCATTTCCGAGTAAACCCTAGTCAATCGTATGGCTCATTCGCAAAATCGAAATTGTTGCTTATTTAAAAAATTAAATTTTCTGTAAAGAAACAACGAATTTTCATCCAATTACATGAATTTTCAAACAAGTAGATCAATTTTCCACTTAATAAGATGAATTTTCAACTAAACTAGAGCCTTATAGGCGCTCTCCGCGCGCGAACAATTTGTTCCCATGTAATTATTTTATTTGGAAATGAAGTAAAATAAAATACCATGAAATTAATTTTTACTTCAATAATTTTGATTTGTACGCGGCTTCGCATGGATACCCTCTCACGATGCAGAATAAATAATTGTACGAATCTAAACATTTTCATGCGACTTTATAAAAAAACCTATAAAATGTCGGTGCGTACACATTTTCATAGAAATACACAGTAAATGATCTCGACTCGAGAATAGTCCAGATGTCAAGCCATTTCGAGCGCGCATATCACTCGGATGGATGACCATCTACGACGTACACGACCGAGTTGTGTATTCGCTGCGTTTTAACCTTGGTTATAACTATGTAATGTCGAGCAGGAGATTTGACGGGAGGGTTTCTTCGACAAATTGCCAAACTCTTAATTTGCTCATGAAAATATTGTAAGTAATCAATAAATCTTGGAAATTTCAAAAGCATAATAGAAAGAGGCCATCTCAAAGATATTCTTGGTTAATTCTGTAAAAAAATTCACCCTATTCGTTGAAAAATAGCCAAATTCTAATTTTTCTAATGAAAGTCGTTTAAATAATTAATAATTCTTGTAAATTTACAAAACAACATAGAAAAGATCACCGGAAAGACAATTTTAGTTGACTCCATGAGCAAATTGTGTCTATTCTTTGAAAAATACCCAAACTCTGAATGTTTATAAAAAATATTTAAATAATGAATAATTATTGTGAATGTGCAAAGTAATGTACGAGATTCTTGTTTGAAATACATACTTTGTTGCTTCCGTAAAAGAATTGAGTCTATTCCTTTGAAAATAGACAAAGTCTGAATATGTTTAGGAAAATTGTTCAAGTGATTAATAATTATTATAAATTTGCGAATTATCGTAGCGAATGGACCTCGAAAAGACATCCTTAGTTGCCTCCGGTTTGCCGATAAAAATGGTCTAAATAATGAATAATACTTGGGAATTTACAAAGTATCACAGGCAAAAGTTATCGGAAAGATATTCTTAGTTGATTCTGTAAAAAAATGTAGCTTATTCGTTGATAAATAACCCAACTCTGACTTTTTTAACGTAAATTGTTTAAATAATTGATAATTCTTGGAAATTTGCAAAGCATCATAAAAAGTTAGCGGAAAGATATTCTTAGTTTATTCTGTAAAAAAAATTTAGCCTATTTGTTGAAAAATACCCAAAACTCTATTCATGGAAAAATGGCCAAACTCTACATTTGTTTATGAAAATTGTTTAAATAATTAATAATTCTTGGGAATGTACCATGCATAGGAAAAAGTCACCGGAAAGATAGTTTTAGTTGACTCCGTTTTCTTTAAAGATAAATAAGCCAAGGATAAAGACATTTTTAAAATTTTCCGAACTTCTTTTAATTCCAAAAATAATTCAAATTTTAATGTTTTCTAATAAAAATAGCACAGATAAATTCATATTTTCAATTGTTTCAGATTGCAATAATAGTGATAATTAGAAGGACGTTATATTCTTTGAAAATGTAACCTGAAGTTAAATAAAATAAAATTATAAACGTTCATAATTTTTTATTGTTAGTTAAAATTAGAATGGTGTAATTTTCTTTAAAAATGTAAATGAAAGTATAATAAAACAAATTTCTGAATGTTCCTAGATGGTATTCTTTATTATTTTAATAAAAATAACATTCTTTGAAAAAAAGTGAGACTATATAATTTTGAAAAGAAACATTGAGGGTTGCAATTCTTCCGCGTTGCTTAATATTCAAGAATATTCTATATTCAAGTTTAATATATTTTAAAATATATTCAGGAATATTGAATTTTTTTACAATTCTTGTTTTATCATTAATTGGCTTAATTGTTTGCACTATGTAAGAAAAAACGTTGTACAATCTTTATAATGAGTTACTGCGATTATATATTTTTTGAAAAGAATCGCGTCCAGCTTTTAAAAAATGCTATTTCTTGCTGCAGCTACGACTGAGAATTTATGATAGGAAGAAAGTGACACGTGTTGGTGGTCAGTGGTTATACTTGCTTAACCCAGCACGTATAACCATAAATTCTTAATCCTCAAAAGCGACCGTTGGCTCGAAAGGGGTCAGATGGAATGAAAATAAAAATGTAGGCTTGAGAATTTTAATTTTTAATATTCATGTGCAAGTTTCAAATTCTGAAAATTTCATTGGCACTTTCGTGAAAATTTACGTTAGGAAAATTTTTTCAACAAATGAATTTTTAACTAAAATGAAAAAACGCGAAGGAGCAAAATGAATTTTGAATCGAAAAATAGAATTTCCAACTACAAAATATAAATCTTCAACCAAAATTGCTGTAGCCACATTTTCAGTTCAAAAAATTTCGTTCCATTTTCAAGTAAAAATAAAAAAATGAATGAATTGAAAATGAAAAGGGATAAATTTCCAAAAGCAAAAATGGAAGAGTTAAGTTTTCAGTAAAGAAACGAATTTTCATCAAAATACATAAAGTTTTTAACAAATAGTTGAATTTTCAACACCAAAAGATAAATTTTCAACCAAAAAATATAAAACTTAAATTTTCAAACAAAAATATAAAAATTAAATTTTCAGGTAAAAAAAACGATTTTTCATAAAAATACGTAAACTTTCAAACAAAAATTTAAATTTTCAATTCGAAAGAATAAATTTTTAACTAAAAATGGAAAAGTTACATTTTCAGTAAAAAGAAACGAATTTTTATCAATATACATGAATTTTGAACTCAAATAAATAAATTTTTAAACGGAAAACTTTAATTTTCAGCACAAAAACACGATTTTTTATAAAAAATACATACAATTTTAAACAAATAGTTGACTTTTCATCTCAAAAATATAAATTTTCAACCAAAAGTGGAAAAGGTCAATTTTCATTATAAAAAAACGAATTTCAACCAAAATTGGAAAATTTAAATTTCCAGTAAAAAACAAATATTCATAAAAATACATGAATTTCAAACAAAAAATGGTAAAATTAAGTTTTCAGTAAAGAAACACGAATTTTCGTCCGAATACATGAATTTTCAAAGAAGTACATGAATTTTCAACTCAAACAGATACATTTTCAGCCAAAAATGGAGAAGTTAAATTTTCACGAAGAAAAACGAAAATTTATCAAAATACATGAATCGTCAAACAAACAGTTGCATTTTCAACTCAAAAAGATACTATTTACATATATTTTGAAAGAATATTGTAATATTGTTTGAAAATAATCGCGTCCAGCTTTAAAAAAAATGCTATTTCTCTTTTTAGCTAACACTGAGAATTTATGACAGGAAGAAAGTGACACGCGTTGTGTTCACTGGTTATACGTGCTTCGTCGAGCCCTTCTAAATTGAGGAGAAAAAGACTGAAGGCCGAGTAAGCCATAAAGCAATTGGCTACCAATATGTGGCTCCCGGTTCAAAATTTCTTTCCCATGAATTCTTAATCCTCAAAAGTGAACATTGGCTCGAAAGGGGTCAGACGGAATAAGAAAATAAAAATGTGGCCGTGAGAAATGTAAATTTTAGTATTCATGTGCAAGTTTCAAATTCGGAAAAAATGTATTGACACTATTGTAAAAATGAATTTTCAACTAAAATGAGAATCGTCAAGAAGCAAAATGAATTTTGAACCAAAAAATTGAATTTTCAAATAAGAAAAATAAATTTTGAAACAAAAATGCAGTGATCACATTTTCTATTAAAAAAATATTTTTCAATTTTTAACTAAAAAATAGAAAAATGAATGAAATGAAATGGAAATGTAAAAATATAAATTTTCAAACAATAATTGGAAAGTTAAATCAGAATGATACATTTTCGAAGAAAAATGGACGAGTTGAATTTCCAGGAAAAAACGAATGTTCATGAAATTAGATGAATTTTCAAACACATGGTTAAATTTTCAACTCTGAAGTATAAAATTTAAACCAAAAAGGGGAAAATTAAATTTTCAGTAAAAAAACGAATTTTCATCAACATACATGAATATTTAAACAAATAGTTGAATTTCCAACCCGAAAATATAAACTTTGAACTAAAGATGAAAAAATTAAATTTTCAGTAAAAATACCCGAATTTTTACAAAATACATGAATTTTCAAACAAATAGTTGAATTTTTAATTCAAAATGATAAATTTTCAACTAAAAATGGAAGAGTTCCGTTTTCAGTAAATAAAAAACAATTTTCATCAAAATACATAAAGTTTTAAACAAATAGTTGAACTTTCAACACGAAAAGATAAATTTTCAACCAAAAATGTAAAAACTACATTTTCATTAAAAATAGACGAATTTTTATAAAAATACGTCAATTTTCAAATAAATAGTTGATTTTTCAACTCGAAAGCATATATTTTCAACCAAAAATGAAAAAGGTAAATTTTCAGTAAAAAAACGAATTTATGTCAATATAAATGAATTTTGAACTCAAATAAATAAATTTTTAAATGTAAAAGTTAAATTTCCAGTATGAAACACGATTTTTTATGGAAAATACATACATTTTAAAACAAATAGTTGAATTTTCATCTCAAAAAGATAAATCTTCAACCAAAAGCGGAAAAGTTACATTTTCATTATTAAAAACGAATTTTCGTCAAAATACATGAATTTTCAGACAAATAGTCAAATTTTTAACTGAGGAAGGTAAAGTTTTAAACAAAATTGGCAAAGTTAAATTTTCAGTAAAAAAAAAAGATTTTTTATCAAAATACTGAAATTGGGAAGCAAATAGTTGAGTTTTCATCTCAAAAAGGTAAGTTTTCAAATAAGAATGGAACAGTTCAATTATTATTAAAAAACGAAATTTCATCAAAGTACATGAATTTTTAAACACAACACAAAAAGATAAATTTGCAACCAAAAATGGAAAAATTACATTTTCATTAAAAATAGACGAATTTTTATAAAAATACGTCAGTTTTCAAACAAATAGTTGATTTTTCAACTCGAAAGCATATATTTTACCAAAAATCAAAAAGTTAAATTTTCAGTAAAAAAAAACGAATTTATGTCAATTGCAACCCTTTTCCCAGCCTCTCAAAAGGTAGCTTACCTTTTGAGAGGAACCGTTATTTAAATGGCCGTACCAGCGCCGGCACAGAAAAGTAAAAGATTGTGATTGGCACTTACCGTGCTGTCGGGCGACAGACGCCTACTCGGCGTCACTCCAAATTTTTTCCGAAAATTTCAACGCTAATCCTGCTGAATAATTGATATCACTTTAAACTAGCTCAAGGAGAGGGATTCGTGGGGGCGAGAAAAGTATTTTAAAAGTTAAAGTTTAAAGAAGTTAATGTAAAATTTAATTTAAGTTAGATGGTAGCAATTACAAAAATGCTGGCCTTTGAATTTTTACAAAAGGAATTAAACCTCCTGGCTTAATCCTAACGCATTGAAAACAAAACAACAAAGTTCACAAAAGGAGGCAGGTCTACCACACCAAACATGGTGTCTGCCTGCGTGATCGAGCAAAATTTATCTCAAAATTCTAAACTAGCTAACCTAAACTCAAACACTTTCATACTACAATTAACTTAAGAACACAAGGAAAAGCGGAACACATGACGCCTACCTTAAACCTTAGGATCCCCGAGTTCTCCTTATTTTACTCCAAATTGCCAATCCGGCAAAGTAAATTGGACTCGTCCAAAAAAAAGGTTGGCAAACCACAACTTCCAAAAACCCTTCTCAAGTCGATGGCCGACACGAAACTGAGCTCCTGCGTCCTCTCTCCTTGCCGGTTCCTTCTCGCTCGCGCCAATTTCTCTGTCCAGTCGGTGCTGCCCTCTGTCGTGATTTCCGGGACTCGGATCGATGGGATCTGGGCCGTTCCGGTATTTAGAATGCCGGCTGGCACAAGATGGATGCTCCCTCGTGTTGACAGGTATCAGGTCCGGCATGGCCTGA
>CAKNXH010059213.1:4772-25599 GCA_932178445.1 Andricus quercusramuli | reverse complement strand
TTCGAGTTGGAATTCACAGGCTCAAGTCAATCAGACTCCATTGTGGCTCGAATTCAGGTTTGCAAAGAAGCCATAAGAGTCAGAATCTCTTTGGAATAAATAACAAAAAATTGGTCTTGAAAATCGACTCTGATTAGTAATGTGAAAAAAGACGAATTTGAAATCATTTTCATAATGACCAGCGGCCACTATTGAGTCTGATCGACTTGAGCCTGTGAATTCCAACTCGAATTCAGGTTTGGAATGAAGCCATAAGAGTCAGAATGTCTCTGGAATAAATAATAAAAAACTTGTCTCGAAAACTTTCTAGAATCGATTTCTAATGCGAGAGTGGGTTTGTAGGGGGTGTTCTGATAACAATCTATTGACTGAGGATCGCATCAAAAAATCATAGAGACAATGACTTCGACTTTTTCTAAAAATGTTATTTTTTCGTCATAGAATAATACAGCCATATATTTACCAAGTCTTCCCAGGTTACTATAATTGATTTCTAATACGTGGGTGGGTTTGATGGAGTGTTAGGGGTACATTATGTAGCCTAAGGTTTCTCTGAAAAAGTCATTAACACAATAACTTTGCATTCTGTGGAAAGAACTGTTTTTTGCTAATTACAAGTTTGGAAAATCTTTACCAAGTCTTAACAGCGATATGTAATTTATTTCTTGTGGGTGGATGGAATTTTGGGGATGTTATAATAATAATCCAGAACCGGAGGACCTTTTATAAAAATCAAAGTCGCTATACCTTTGATTTTTTAGACAAATGATTATATTCCCATGGACTAAGATCGGAAACTATTCACCGGGCCTTTCCAGCTTTTTACAGTTGAGTTCTATTGCGTGGGTGGGTTTTATGGGGTGTTGGTTGTACATTATATAGCCAAAATCTTTTTTAGCTATATGTAAATTATTTCTTCTATGTGGGTGGTGTGAAGGGAATGTCATAAGATCAACTCAGAATTAGAAGAAAATGTTGCAAGTTCTATTTATCTATTTTATCAGTCAGTATTTTGCGTTGAATATATTTTTCCTTCTTTTTCTCTTATATTTTTGTGAGATAATATTTATTTGTGATGTTTTTCAAATAATATATTATAACTTATTAAGAATTATTACTCCTACATATGTTTCAATGCTTTTTCTATTTTGAATATGGCGCCAGAAGTCCTTTTAAATCGATTTAGTGATCGATCGGGTCACCAGGCGGCGCTGATTCTACTGTTTCTGTTTACTTTTTTTCGATCTTTGAAAAACGTTTTTATTTTTTAATTTTTCAATATTTATCGCGAGTGTTGACGTTCCGGAGGGACTTTCCCCCTCAAATATGGATATGTGCTTCCTGTGGGGAAAAAATTGCCCCCTGACATCCTTTCGGTGCGCCAACATTCGAAACCAATTTTTTGAGGTGAGTTTTGTAGGTTGGAATACCCACTACATGAGCCTTAAGGAGAATCATATAAAGAGAATTTACAATCGACAATCGCAAAGGGCTTCTAACTCAACTGTCGGAAGATGTAATTAAAGGGGTTCGCAAAAATAAATATTAACAGTTCTTAAAATTATAAAGAGGGGGTACTCCTAAATAAATGCCAAAAGGGGTTTCCCAAAAAAATTAACACAAAAGGGGTTCTCAAAATGGACACTAAAGGGTTTCTGGCAATTTCTAAAAGAGGGTTCAAAAGAGAATGAATGCCAAAAGGATTTCTAAAATAGGTGCAAGAAGGGTTTCCAAAATAAAGAAAGGGATCGTCGAAACTGTGAGGGTAATTGACAAGAAATCGCAAAAGCTATAGTGGGGATACTGAAATAAAAGCTTACAAAAGGGATCTCACGAATTGGGGTTAGCTCATGCAGCGGCGAAAGGGACCAGAAGGGGTAATTTCAAAGAATCGCAAAAGCTATAGTGGGGATATTGAAATAAAAGCTTAAAAAATAGATCCCACGAATTGGGGTTAGCTTATGCAGCTACGGAAGGAACCAAAAGGTATAATTTCAAAGAATCGCAAAAGCTATAGTGGGGATATTGAAATAAAAGCTTACAAAATAGATCTTACGAATTGGGGTTAGCTTATGCAGCTGCGGAAGGGACCAAAAGGGGAATTTCAAAGAATCGCAAAAGCTATAGTAAGCAGTAAAAATGAGACAAGAAGGGATCGCAACAAAATCAAAATCAAAATCAAATGAGCAAAATATCACGGCACATATCAATATTCGGAAAGTCGCCCATAAAACAGGACAAAAGGGATCGCAAACATAGGCAAAATTAAGAGAGCCAAGAAAATATCCTAACATATTAAAAATGTTAATTTGGCACTAAAGGGAGGGAGGATCGCAAACAAAGGCAAAAATTGAAAAGCATAAAAATATCCAGACAGATTACAAATGTTAATTCGGCACTAAAGGGAGGGAGGATCGCAGACATAGGCAAAATAAAGATATCCCAACATATTAAAATTAGCACTTCGACACTAAAGGGAGAAAGGATCGCAAAAATCGGTAAAATTAGGAAGCATTAAAATTTTGATACATTAGAATTGGCAATTCGGCAATAAAAGGAGGGAGGATCGCAAACATGAGTAAAATCGAAAATTCTAAAAATATCACGACACATTAAAGATGGCAATTCGGCACTAAAACGAGGGAGGATCGCAAACAAAGGCAAAATTGAAGATTCTAAAAATATCACGACATATTAAACATGGCAATTCGGCACTAAAAGGAGGGAGGATCGCAAACAAAGGCAAAATTGAAAAGCATACAAATATCCAAACATATTAAAAATGGCAATTCGGCACTAAAAGAGGGGAATGATCGCAAACATCGCTAAAATTAGGAAGCATTACGACAATTTTCAATCGGCATTTCGGCACTCCGGATTATATAAAGTTTACAGGCACATGTTATTATAAAAAAAACAATATTTAGGCGAGAAATAAATGAGGCGAGTGCATAAAATCAATTAGCAATGATTTAGCCAAGGAGATTTTAATTGATATACAATAATCAGGTAAAATAACAACTTCACTTGGCTAAATCATTTAGAAAACAGGATCCTACCTTAATTGTTCGGAGGGGCAACGCAGCAGCTCGTGTTCACTCGTCGAATATACAGACGCTAAGGAAGAATTTTTGGCGCTTACCGGTATACTAAAGGAACGTGAGGGATTACATGGTCAGCGGGAAGGGCTGACGCGCGCGAACATAATTTCTCTAATTTGCAATGGTCGGGAGAGAGATAGCCGATTAGGTCCGCTTCTTATTTGTCCATCCTATCATCCTTCCTTTTCTTGGCTAGTCCTTTTCAGCCGCCGCTGAGTGAGGGGCAAGAATCGTACCATTCATGCTTTCAGGGCTGGCTGTATCCTGGTTTCGAGGTGGAGAACGAGGAGCCCCCTTTCTCCGCAGGTGTAAAGTGGGCTCTCCGATGCTCCCGATAAAAGAAAAGAAAACACAAAAACGGCATAAAAAGCCAAGAAATGTCTGCTCACCGCAGAAACATTTGTAGCGATAATTATTTGTAGGCGAGGTTACCTATTCTCTCTTAGAATCTTGTAGTAACTGCCTCGGTCAATCCTCACCAGGAACGTGCCTTGGATCTCAGACGACAAAAAAAAGTATATCATCCATACTATCCTTAATGGCAGAATCATCTATTCCACCTTGGATGTCAGAAGGATTAGCGATAAAAATCCAGAAAATTATGTGGGGACCGTGCATGCGAAGATCTGATGAAGGTGAAGGCGACGATGGATCTCATCGATCGTTGCGTAGGTGGCGGGAATCTGCCTGGCTCTCGCTCGAGACCTCGGAATTAAGAAATTAAATAAAAAATGAAATTAAAACAGCCCTATATTCTTAAAATTACAATTATACAAATATACATTAGAGTAACCAAATAATAAGGTAAAACAGGAAATAAAAATAGAATAAATTTAAAAAAACATAACAAAGAGAGGAGTCCCGAATTTTTCTACTCTCGGTGTAAACACGAGAGCAATTTCTTAAGGGTAATTTACAAAACTTGAATTTGTGAGCTGCAGAAAATCTGCAACGTCACATCAGTTTAAATTCCAAGGAATTCTTCAACGCTTTCCGCAAATTGTAAACCCGTCTGGGGATCCTACTCAAACAACATCGACTTGCCATCGTCTTGAACTAATTGGTCATCAGCCCTTCCGACTTCGTCCTTACCCATGCTCGCCTGAAAAAAGAAAAATTATTTGGGACCAGGTACAAGAAATGTTGGCTGCTTGAATCGTCGAACCTTCGACTTCTCAATATAGTTCGCCAGCTGTGGTTGTGTTTCACAAAAATGGGAAACCCCGCTTTTGCGTGGATTATCGACGTTTGAACGCCATCGCAAAAGACACCTCCCAAGAAATCCCACACATACAGGACACTTTAAAGGAACTCGGTAATGCCTGTGTGTTCTCCACCATTGATCTACGCAACTGTTACTGGCAGGTCCCAATGGAAGAGTCTGCGAAGAAATACACTGCTGTTACCTTACCTCAAGGCGGCACTTATCAGTTCCGAGTCATGCCTTATGGTTTAAAAATGCGCCAAGCACATTTCTGCAGTTGATGTCACAGGTTGTCCTAGTTGGTTATATCAACAAGATTTGTATGGACGATATCATTTATTCCAAAACTTGGGAAGAACACCTACAACACGTCAACCTGGTTCTGGAACGGCTCACTGTGCATAACCTCCAATGATCTTTGGAGAAGAGCAAATTTGGGAAAACCACTATCGAATTTCTCGGCCATGTGGTAACTCCTAATGCTAATCAACCCCAAGTTGAACACGTGAATGCTGTTCTTCGAGCAGATCCTCCAAGATCTAAGAAACAATTGCAGAAATTTCTCGGCATCTACGGTTGGATCCAAGAGTATGTACCTCACTTCTCTACAACCGCCGCGCCGCTCACTAGTTTACTGGGAAAACAACCTGGCAGATGGAATTGGACAACAGAAGCAGCTGTGGCCTTTGAAGAAATCAAGACGTTGTTTAAAAAACCCTTAAATCGCGGACGACCGGAACCATACCTCCCGTATACCCTTCAGACTGACGCCAGTGACGTGGGGATGGGAGTTGTCCTTTATCAGACCCGACCCGACACTTCGCGCAACATAATCAGCTATGCTAGTGCGAAGTTTTCCTCAGCTGAGGCCCACTACGAGAAGAATGAACGAGAATGTCTTGCCGTTGTATGGGCAGTGAAGAAGTTCTCCTGTCACCTCCTGGGACGTCACTTTACTCTGATAACCGACAACGAGGCAATCTCCTGGTTAAAGAACTTCAAAGACACCCGTGCGAAGTTAGGACGTTGGGCCTGCTTACTTGGGGAATTCGATTTCACTGTGGAACGCTGCCTGACTAGTCAGAATCAATTCCCTGTGGCGTTATCTGGAACCCCCTCTGGTCCAGATTTTAAAGAAGATCTCCAATACCAAGAACGTATGCTTCCACCTGAGAGAACCGATCAAGACAGACTTCACATACCCTTGCTAGCTACCATAAAAAGAAACGACCTGTATGATGAAATTTCAACATCTCAGCAGATGGATCGAGAAATCAGCATGATCGTCTCCAAGTTAAGGAAGTTATCGCAGCAACCTAGTCTCTCCTCGAAGGAAACCGCCTTCCTTGAACAATGTCGTTCGAAAGAGACTAGCCTATGGAAGTCTGGCAATGCATCTGCGAATCCTTGGTTGCTATACGTACCCATTAAGACCCGCGAACTTGTACTTCACGAGTATCATGACTCAGGACTCGCTGAACACCCAGGTATGGATGAAACCCCAAAAATGAGAGAGGATGTGCGCAGATATGTCCAAAGCTGCCGTCTCTGTGCATGTGGCAAGCCCACCAGAACCTCACACAGGGGTGAGCAACGACCTCTGCAACCCCAGAACCCGTTAGAAATAGTGGTCCTAGATCTGATGGGACCTTATCCCAGATCTTCAAGAGGAAAAACCTTCCTACTCGTTGTAACTGACCTTTTTTCGAGGTGGGTGGAGGCCTTCCCCCTTGGAAGTGCAAAAGCACCCCAACTCATCAATATCGTTGAACGAAAAGTGTTCAGTCGATATGGGTATCCAGGTGCGCTGCTAACGGATATCGGAACCCAGTTTACGGGAAAAGCTTGGATGCAAGCATGTAAAAGATGGGGAACAGCTTCTGGGACGACTCCTGCGTATCACCCCTGAGCCAACCCAAAGGAACGGAGGAATCAAGATATTAAAAAAGGAATGAGGTTACGTCTCGTCGTAAGGCCTCTCAAAGACTGGAACCTCGATATCCCTCAGATCTTGTACAACACACGTACAAGATGCAACGCCGCTACGGGTCTCACACCCAGCCAGGTGTTATTCGGCACAACGCTCAAACGTCCAGGTGAATGGACCTTCCCGACTCCGCCAACGACGCCCGATGCAACTTCCAGGGACGCCCAGATTGTGCAAGTAAGACAACACCAGGCAGAGTATGTGCAGAAGAAAGCTGTGAAAGAATCATCAAAGATCCCGAAACCAAGATATGAAGTTGGCGATCGGGTCTATATTCGAAGTCACGAGCTTTCTAACCAATTTCAAGGTTTCAATGCCGCGCTAGCGCCACTAGCAAAGGGTCCATTCACCGTCACTAGACTAATCAGTGGAGAAGTCTACGAAATAGAACTAGGTAATCGCATCATGAAAGTGCGCACCACACAAATGGATCCTGCGCATGCGGGTCGAGCCTGGAGGAAGAGGGCACGGTTCCCCTGGAAGCCGCCTTACGGGAGTTTGGCCTTGCCGACCCGACCGAGGACACTTGCACACGGAGTCAGGAGACTAAAGATCCCCCCCAAGTCCCTTCACTCGAGCCCGGGATCGCCGATCTGGCCCTAGGAACACCCATACCTCCACGGACGGAAAAACCAACCCAGCAAGAAGACGCGCCACCTACGGCAGATAGGACCAGCCCCCACAATCAAGGAGGAAGATTACCTGATACTCCGAGCTTCTCCCATACCAGTCTCTCCAGTAAAAGTGACCAACGTGGGTTCACGGAAACTGAGGACCAAGGCTGCCCAAAAGGAGTACCCTTCAACTGAGCCGGCTGCCAGGGACCCTGGTGAAAAGGTTGCGAAGCCTCGAGGACTGAGGGATCTCCGGGTTACCCTCACACGCAGCACCCCGATAAAACGCCGACTCGCAGAAGAGTGGAAGGATGCCCACTTAAGTCAGCATCGGGTGGATCCCACCAGTCTTGAAAGACCCCGGCCACCTCCGCGCCATTCTCCAGAGGGGAGAAGAAAAGTGAGAGACCTTCCTCCACCCCAACGATCCCCAGAGAAACGGAAAAAATCCTCTCGCCCACCGAGAAAGTCTCCGAGGAAGCAAGAAGCCTTGCTACAAGCCTTCGGCCACCATCCCCCGAAACCTTCATCGGCTAGCGGAAGTGCCGCGAACGTTCATCTGAGTACCTCCCGAATCCCGAAGAAACTCCGAACGGTTATAATTAAACCGCCCGTCGAGAAAGTCCGCCGGAATTTGTTCCACTAAATTATCATAACTTAGCTATGTAATTAAATTTGTCTTTGGTATAATAAAAAGAGGAAAATATAATAAAAAATAAATAAATAAAAAACTGATGACATGTTTAAAAATTCATGTATTATGATGAAATGTCGTTTTTTAATAATAATTTAACTGTTCCATTTTTAGTTGAAAATTTATCTTTTTGAGTTGATACTTCAACTATCTGCTTGCCAATTTGACTGCTGTGATGAGAAGTAGTTTTTTAAAATGAAAATTTAATTTTCCAATTATTGTTTTAGAATTTATATCTTTACATTTTGATTTCACTGCATTCATTTTTCTATTTTTTAGTTGAAAATTGAACGATATTTTTTCAATTGAAAATGTGACCACTGCATTTTTGTTTCAAAATTTATTTTTCGTATTTGAAAATTCAATTTTTTTTTCAAAATTCATTTTACTTCTTGACGTTTTCTCACGGCCACATTTTTATTTTCTTATTCCGTCTCACCCCTTTCGAGCCAACGGTCACTTATGAGGATTAAGAATTTAAGGGAAAGGAATTTTGAATCGGGGGCCTGATTTTGGTAGCCAATTGCTTTATGACTTACTCGGCCCTCAGTTTTTTCCCTGAATTTAGAAAGGCTCTGTGAAGCACGTATAACCACTGACCACCAAAACGTGTCACTTTCTGCCTATCATAAATTCCTAGTCGGAGCTACAGCGAGAAATAGCATTTTTTAAAAGCTGTACGCGACTTTTCAAAAAGTGTATAATCGCCGTAACTCATTATAAAGATTTTACAACGTTTTTTCTTACATAGTGCAAAAAATAAAGTCAATTAATGTTAAAAACAGAACTGTGAAAAAATGGAATATTCCTGAATATATTCTTCAATATATTAAACTTGAATATAGAATATTCTTGAATATTAACTAACGCGGAAGAATTGCAACCCTCAGTGTTTCTTTTCAAAATTATATGTGACGTGCGCCGAAGAAAGGGGGCTTGCTCTGGAAAGCGAGATTTTTCAGGACGAGCGGTCGAAGTCGACCCGATAGACGCGACTTTTAGGAGAGAGGGAAGACCACGAAATTTTCCATCTCCCCTTGCCACTACATTCTCACACATATAGCGGCGCTGCACATGGACGAGGTATAGATGAGACGCGGATATGTAGTGGTGAGTGGTGGGAGGTGTTTCACGGGATCTCGAGCTCTCGAGCGAAAGCACGATTTCTCGGGTACCTATCAACTCAATTATTATTAGCAATAATAAAGTTCGGAAATTTTTTTCGATGGTTTCATTAAAAAGAGCAACTCAAAAACTATCGAAAGGTGTAAAGACCTCGATTTCGATTTTTTCAGAGTAAGTCTTCGGCGCACGTCACATATAGTCTCACTTTTTTTGAAAAATATTATTTTTATTAAAATAATAAAGAATAGCATCTAGGAACATTCGGAAATTTGTTTTATTTCACTTTCATTTACATTTTTAAAGAAAATTACACCATTCTAATTTTAACTAACAATAAGAAATTATGAACGTTTATAATTTTATTTTATTTAACTTCAGGTTACATTTTCATAGAATGTAACGTCCTTCTAATTGTCACTATTATTGAAATCTTAAACAATTGAAAATATGAATTAATCTGTGCTATTTTTATTAGAAAACGTTAAAATTATAATTATTTTTGGAATTTAAAGAAGTTTGGAAAATTTTTAAAATGTCTTTATCCTTGGCTTATTTATTTTTAAAGAAATCGGAGTCAACTAAAACTATCTTTCCGGTGACTTTTTCCTATGCTTGGTACATTCCCAAGAATTATTAATTATTTAAAAAATTTTCATAAACAAATTTAGAGTTCGGCCATTTTTCCACGAATAGAGTTTTGGGTATTTTTCAACAAATAGGCTAAATTTTTTTACAGAATTAACTAAGAATGGCTTTCCGATGACTTTTTATGATGCTTTGCAAATTTCCAAGAATTATCAATTATTTAAACAATTTACGTTAAAAAAGTCAGAGTTGGGTTATTTATCAACGAATAAGCTACATTTTTTTACAGAATCAACTAAGAATATCTTTCCGATAACTTTTGTCTGTGATACTTTGTAAATTCCCAAGTATTATTCATTATTTAAACAATTTTTATCGGCAAACCGGTGGCAACTAAGAATGTCTTTTCGAGGACCATTCCCTACGATAATTCGCAAATTTATAATAAGTATTAATCATTTAAACATTTTTCCTAACAATATTCAGACTTTGTCTATTCTCAAAGGAATAGGCTCAATTTTTTTACGGATGCAACAAAGTATGTATTTCAGACAAGAATTTCGTACATTACTTTACACATTCACAATAATTACTCATTATTTAAATATTTTTCATACACATTCAGAGTTTGGGGATTTTTCAAAGAATAGACACAATTTGTGCACGGAGTCAAGTAAGATTGTCTTTCTGATGATCTTGTCTATGTTCTTTTGTAAGTTTACAAGAATTATCAATTATTTAAACGACTTTCATTTAGAAAATCACAATTTGGCTATTTGTCAACGAATAGGGTGAATTTTTTACAGAATTAACAAAGAATATCTTTGCGATTGCTTCTTTCTATTATGCTCTTGAAATTTCCAAGATTTATTGATTACTTACAATATTTTCAGGAGCAAATTAAGAGTTTGGCAATTTGTCGAAGAAACCCTCCCGTCAAATCTCCTGCTCGACATTTCATAGTTAAAACCGAGGTTAAAACGCAGCGAATGCATAACTCGGTGGTGTCAAAGTTGCATGAAAATGTCTAGAGTTGCACAATTATTTATTCTGCATCTTGAGAGGGTATCCATGCGAAGCCGTGTACAAATCAAAATTATTGAAGTAAAAATTGATTTCATGGTATTTTATTTTACTCCATTTCTAAATAAAATAAGGCTCTGGTTTAGTTGAAAATTTATCTTTTTGAGTAGAAAATTGATCTACCTGTTTGAAAATTCATGTATTTGGATGAAAATTCGTTGTTTCTTTACAAAAAATTTAATTTTTTAAATAAGCAACAATTTCGATTTTGCGAATGAGCCATACCATTGACTAAGGTTTTCTCGGAAATGGTTGCTTCACTCAGGATGTTTCTATTTTGATTTGGTCGAGGTGGATAATATGGATAATAGCAAGAAAGTTTTTCATTGTTCTTTTTTTAATAAAAAAAGTTGTGAAACTGTCTGTGTGTCAATAATTTCGATTTTGCGAAATTTAATAATTTTACAAATATGTGATAGCCCTACTGAAAATAGTAAAATGGTATAAGGAAGCTAGCTTCTTTAAAAAATTCTCTCTGCCATGGTGATCAGTGATGGAAACTGATCACCCGATAGTAAGTTCGCATGTTTCCAATAATGTATATGTGTGAAATGCACAAACAGTATTGACTTTTATAAATTTTCATCTATAAACAATTAGTAAAAATGTGTGATGCTTTTCCTAGTTGATGTCGGTAATTAGAATTTTTTTATATAATTTGCTTGAAGAATGAGCACAAAGTATTGAAAGGCAAATTGTCATTACTTGAAACCACTGGCCTGTCAGTTTATATGCAATTACAAGAAAAAAACTAACTTTGTTTCTTCATAAGTTCCGATGAAAAGCAATTGATCATATACGTAAATTTTTTAGATGATACGAAAAAAATGTAGGATGATTTCTTGTCAGTAAATGCCGATACTAGATATTTATATATGTAATCAGTTCAGAAAAATGATAAATAAATATCAGATGACAACTTTTCACGATTAAGTCTCATCTTGACGCTAAAAGCGTGCAATTTTAAGGTACAAATGTACGTTGCAAACGAACAATCCGCTGTGTTGGCAATGTCTTAAGACAATTTGTTTATTACAATTAACTTCACAATTCAACGATTTTTTACCCATACATGGGAATAAATCACGGTTTGAGGTTTTCGGAATAACTTCCATGGGCTTGGGGAAATGTTGCTGAAAAGTTACAAAAACGGTAGAGAACTTTCCAATGAAGATTTCATGAATCAGTGATTTCGAATTTAAAAAAGACGAACTTTAAGTTAGTTAAAATTTGAACCAAAAAAATTAATATTCATCCAAATAGTAGTATTTTTAATCATCAACCGAAGAAACGAATTTTCAATTAAAACAATGAATTGATCTTTCAAAAGAATAATATTTGAATGTTACGTAAAAAACAGTTAAATTCAATCAAAAAGACGTTAGATTTCAACGAAATGATTGAATCCTTCACCAAGAGAGATTAATTACTGTATAGATTTAATGTGGCTGAAAAGCAATTTTCCTTTGTTTTGGAGCTTCTTTTAATTCAAATCTAGTTGCAAAAACGAAACCGTCCAGTTTCTTGAATGCTGAGCTTCGCTATGCGACATACAGTTGATTTTGTCCAAGGAAGAGGGTGAAACAGGTGGTATTACGAGACGTGGGTACCGGTTTGCATTGCACGAATTAAAATATGCATTGCAGCTAGTACTCAGGAATTTTACTTGCTACCCAATCCACGTAGCATATTTTTAGCTCCATTAAGATAGAAGGTAAGCTATATATATTCCATTCTACCAAATATTATAATAGTTGCTGCTCTGGACTTGAGGCAGAGTGTTTTACATTTTTTTCCAATTCCTTAAATTTCCAATTTTAGGTAGTATAAATAATTAAATGAATATATATATATATATATATATAATTAAAAAAAAAAGTTAAACAACCACCGCAAGGTACCACTAAGAGCAACTGCCATCTAAAAATAAAATGTCAATAGACCCCAGTAGAACCGCGGTAAAATACACCTATGGCCACGTCTCACATCCGTGGGATGGGTGGTCACAGGGCACGACGAAATCACAACGACAGGCCGGCGAAACCCTCGTGTGTCTTGAGGACACGAAGTCACCCAAGGATGACAGCTTTCTGCATCCATCTCGCAAGTGCCTTAGCATATTTTTGGCAGGCGGGTATGGCTTTAAGGTTACGAACCAGTGATAATTTAGCACCTCCGAGAACACCTATCACAAGGACAATTACTCGTACCGAATATTTTGGGTACAGTCGTTGCAGCTCTTTTTTAAGGTCTTGACACCTCTCCTCTTTTTCTTTCTCCTTTGCAGTGATGTTGTATTCGGACGGAGCGGAGAATTCGATCACGAATATCGTTCGTTTCTCGAAGTCTTGGAGAACAATGTCAGGCCTCGAGTGCGCAACGGAGACTGCTGCCCGAAAATCGTAGTTCCAGAAAATCTGGCACTTCTCGTTTCGGACAATTGACTCTATATCCCTTGGAGCGTTCGGCAGGGCAGGGTCGCGACCATCACCGTAAGAGCGACAAAGGTGGTAATAAAGTACTCTTAGGGCCGCATTATGTCTATAGATATACGTTGTTCCTGCGTGGGTCGGACACCCCGATAGTATGAGTTCTAGGTACTCAGCTTGTGCATGACACGCTCTGCACCTATCACTGGGAACTTCTTGACATAAAATGCGGGCGCGGTATGCTAAGATGGTGATTACACCGTCCTGGCATGCTAAAACAAAGCCCTCTGTACCTGAATTGAGCCCTGATGATTTGAGGAAAGCAAAAGTTTGCTCCTTCGACAAGGACTGTTTTTCTACATTTTCGTGAAAGTTTCCGTGCGTATGGTTGTCGAGTAGCTCTAGGTGAAATTTTCCAACCTCTGCTTTCTTTACTTCGGCTTTTAGACGTGAAGCATCTAGATGGAGTAATGCACTTTCCTCACTTCTGATGTTGAAATTCAGGCCAAGGGTCTCGGCAGCTTGCTCCGCGGCTTTGTAAAGGAACGCTCCTTCGCCAATCATCTCGTGGTTTCTGACCATCTTTAGGAGAGGATCTCTGCCATTCGCAACGATGTAAGCTGTACTTAAAACAATTCGGTTATGAAGACATTGGAGATTCAGAAGTCCGCGTCCGCCTTGACGGCGTGAAATGTATAATCGCCGAACTGACGAATTGATATGCAAGCTTTTATGCATATGCATGATCTTATGCCTGGTGACATCAAGGGCCTTAAACACGTTCTTCGTCCATTGAACCACCCCAAACGAGTAGAGTAGAACCGGGACGGCAATCATGTTAGTCGCAGATACCTTGTTCAACGCCGACAGATTGGAAGACCAAATCTGTCGAAGAAGATGCTTGTATCTGCTTCGGAGAGACTCCTTCACTGATGTTACGTCCTGAATGCGCCTTTGAGGCACGCCCAGGTATGTATAGGTCTCTTCAGTGTTATGATGTCTAATAACACTTATATCCACAAGCTCAGGGTCCTTGGGAACGCCAGTAATCTTTCCTTTCTCCAAATGAATTTTGGCACACTTGTCCAAATCAAAGTCCATCCCAATCTCTTCTGTGTAGTTATTGACGATATTTATAGCAGTTTGAAGTTTCCTTTTATCAGCGGCATAGATCTTCAGGTCATCCATAGAAAATACATGAGTGACCATATGCTCACGCTGATTAGTGTCGCCACAGAGGTATCCAGGAGAATTTCGTAGTGCGAGATATGGAGGCAGAAGTATGATGCAAAAAAGCAAAGGGCTCATACTATCCCCTTGAAAGGCGCCCCTCTGGAAGGTGACCTTGTTCGTCGTCAGACGATGATTCCTAGATGAGATGGTAAATCTAGTTTTCCAAAGAGGCATCAATCTCTCTATGCATCTCACTATGGGTGAATGTCCCTTCAAGCTTTCCAACAGACAGATGATAAGTCTATGAGAGGTTGAATCGAAAGCTTTCCGGTAGTCAATCCAGGCCTTTGACAGGACGCGCTGATGGACTGTAGCGTGTTTACAGACACACCTGTCAATCAGCAGGTTCTCTCGACAGCCTGCTACACCTTTTTTCGAGCCTTGTTGTTCGTACATCTCTCGCCATACAGGCTCAATTCGTCGAACGATCCTGTTGTTTAGGACAGCTGTAAAGATCTTATACAGTGTGTTTAAACAAGTTATTGGCCTGTAATTCTCTGGTCTGGACAAGTTGCCTTTTTTCGGTAGGAGTATAGTGCGTCCTAACACCAGCCACTGCAGAATGGGCGTCTCCGACTTTAAATATGAGGTGAATATGATAGATAAACGTTTATTTTTCAGCCTGCTGGCCTTAAAAAATTGACTTGCTTACACATCCATTTTTTACAGAATTTCCTTAAAACTAACCCTTAAGAACTAACATCCATCCATTCCTTATCTCTAAGCCGCACGCTCGTATCGCCTTGCCTTCCTCGCTTCGCCTCGCCTCGCTCGCATGTCCCTACTTTTTTGCATTGCCTCGCTTGCCAACCTCTGTTTTCGCAGCTAATACCTATTACTTATCTACTATTTACAATATTTACATCTTACTTATATCTACTTTCTCTCCTATTTACAATCTTTCCTTCTCCACTTCTCTTCCTCCTTCCTTCTCTTCATCTCCATCTTACCCACCACTCCCTTCACCCATGCTACTGCCCTTTTTTCCCCCTTTTCATGCAACAATGCCTCCATGCTTATCTCACTTCTTTCCACCTCCCCGCACTCCTCCAGCCAGTGCTCCACTCTTGCATCCCCCTTTCCGGACAGTTCACACATCCTCTTCTCTCGAGAGAGCCAACACCTATTGAAACCCTCCATACAACCACACCTCATCCTCGCTATAAGTTCCTGACTTCCTTTCTCTCCTTTCACACACAAATATTGCGCTCTTGCCCTTGGCATAATCCACACATAGTTCCCGTTAAATCTTGACTCTCTTATTCTCTCTTCCCCTTCTGTCTTCTCTCTCTCCATGCTGTTTTGCTTAACCAATTCATAAACCTTCCTTCCTTCCTCGTGCATCCTTCTCACTTCATCCATCTGCAATCCATTCATTCTAAAATACCGTTCCCTCTCCGCCCCTATCTTCCCACCCCCTCCCCTGTTCTCCTTCTCCCACCAACACTCCCTAACCAGCCTACTTCCCCCCTCTTCCAAAAATTTCTCCTCATATTTACACGCCCGGCTCCCTGCTAGAATTCCTACACTCGTTCTCCCCGTCTCCCTCCTGACAATATAATTAGGCGTGTTCCTTGCCAACCCCAGGGTCCACTTTACATACCTCTCCTGCGTCCTATTTACCTCTTCACTTTCCTTCCACCCCCACACCTCTACCCCATACAATAGCACACTCATCACTAGTGAATCAAACAATTTCATTCTCCTTCCAAAGTCATCTGCGAATAACTTCATTCCCAACCCCCACACCTGCCTCATCACCACATTTGCCCTCCTCAATCTCTCTTTTATGTGACCATCCACTCCCCCATTCCTTCGAAACACGAAGCCCAGGTACACAAACTCTTTCACCTCCAGTACCTCCTTTCCCTTCCACTTCCACTCCCTTCCCTTATCCCTTCCCCCTCCTTTTCTGAACACCATAACCTCGGATTTTTCCGCATTCAGCTCTAACCCCTTTTCATCCAGGTATCTTCTCAACCTCTTCATCATCTCCTTTAAGGCCTCCTCGCTGGTTGCCAGCAACACTATGTCATCTGCATACGCTAGTGACCATATTCTAACCCCTCCTATCCTTACTCCTCCTACCACCCCGGCCTCCAGCTTACTTTCCATATCCGCAATTAAAATCGCAAAAAGCGTTGGGCTAAGTGGACACCCTTGCCTTAGACCCCTATCCATCCAGAATCCCTCGGAAATCCCCTCCCCTCCTCTTACCTTGTCTTTGGTCTCTTCATATATCTCCCTTACCCTTTCAATTAGGCCCCTCTCTACTCCCCTATCCTCCATTGCCTCCCACAACCTCCCCCTATCCACCGATGGAAACGCGGCTTTGAGATCCACAAAAAACGCGTACACTCTCGTCCCCTTCTTCGCTAATTCTCTATCCACCACGTGCTGCATCACGTAGATATTGTCAATAGTACTCCTACCCGCCCTAAATCCCGCCTGCGTCTCCGGCAATATTCCTTTCCCCTCGACATCCTTCCGCAGTCTCTGCCACTACCATCGCGTATACCTTATACGCCGTATTCATTAGCGTAATCCCTCTATAATTTTCCTGCCTATCTCTATCCCCTTTCTTATACAGTGGCACTATTAGCCCTTCTCTCCAACCTCCTGGGAATCCCTCGCCCCTCCATACTTTCTTCACTACCCCCTTCAGCCTCTCCCTAACCTCTTGTGTACTAAACAGCCATGCTTCGTTCTCTACCCCATCCAGCCCTGCTGCTTTTGACCTTTTCAACTTCCTTATCTGCTTCTCTATCTCTTCGTCATTCAACTCCTCCATCTCTGCCTCCCCCGTTCTTCTACTTCCCCCATCCTTCTTCCTTGAATCCGAGCCCTGGAATGATTCTTTGAAAAACTCTCTCCACTCCTCACTCCCTATATGAGGTGAATATGCGGGCCAAATATTGGTGTATAGAAGTAAACTTCTTCTACCAAAAGTTCTTGATACAATCTGTTCCAGCACCGGAAAAGTTCTTCGTGCGTGTAAGTGCTTTTTTCACCTCTTCGGCAGTGACTGATGGGCACTCCTCCTCAGATTTTATGAGGCTGTCGCAAAACTCCTTGAAGCAGATGATATTGTCAGTATCTTGTTTCAACTGTAGTGTTTTCGGGATCTTGTACACATCTCTCCAAAAAGTCTCTACATCCTTGGGCTTGGGTGGATTTTTTACAAAAACAGGGGGATCACTGAAGAGGCGTGATGGGTCAGCATGAAACTGTTGATTCTTCTTGTTCCATCTCTCCCTCTTCTGTATCCTCCTCCTTGCGTCAGATAACAGTCTTATTTTTCAACAATATGCTGCTTGATTGTCAGCAGCTTTGACTTGTTCAGTGTGTGATTCAAGGTCCTTAGTTCTTGGGCGAACTTTCGAACCCTTTCCGTGAACGGTCTACCAGATGTTATGTAGTCAATCACACATTGAACACAGGACGCATTCTGTCTTGCCCATCCAATTTTCTTGTTCAGTTGATACAAGCGTCTTCTGGTCTTCTGATCCATCGTCGGTTTCAGACTTCGATTTGAATCAGCCAAAGCTCTCGCAGCACCATAAACTGAGCAATTGATGGTCCAGAGGTCGGACTCTTGCGAGATATCTCCACGAAGGGAGGCATCCATTTCAGCCAGATCTTGGGTCTTAAGAGGAACTTGCATGTTGATGTTCCTCCTTGTACTGAAATTGTGATCATCTTCCAGAAGGTGCCTGCTTTCTACGGTTGGTCTTAATGTCGTTTCATCTTCGTCTGCAGCTTGTTCAAGCAGCGGTTGAGGAAGCGCTCCGCGTACATATCCATTTTTCCGGAGGTAGTCGGCTTGATTTCGCAAAGACTGATGCGAAACGTATTGAAGCTCTGGGTGTTTCTGGCACCACAGAGTACGTATACGCGCCATAAAGCCTCCGCGAACAGGGATAATACTGGCATCGTAGCAGTCTAGCACGTCATTCTTAAGTTGATCCGTCCACTCAATGTGCGCGTTTCGCCGGTTCGTCGTCGTGTTTCCATCTAAATTATTTTCAGCACCCCGAACTCTAAGATGATCGGCATTATTTGCCTATCCATTGTCGGGTGCTCTGCGCGTTCGATCGTTTTGAACCGCATCTACAACATTTTGGTTGTTTGTTGGTTTCATTGTGGTTCCCACGAGCAGCTAGGGAAAGGGTTTGTCAATCCTTGTAGAGCCCCGCGTGCAAGGATAAGGCTGATACTCTAAGACGTCGCCCGGTATCCCATAGTCACCGTCAAAGACACCTCACCCAGGTGCCATGCAGCTTTCGGCACGGTTCTCACACCTTCGCTTAGGGGTTATTCCTTCGGGACCATCCCTGGACAATTGTCCGCGACTGCTTATTAATTATTGTAACCATATTCAGCAGAAACCCTTGGTACGGGGACCCTCTATCCGCAACCCAAGGACGCATTCGGTGGCTTTGTCATAAGCCCGTCGGTTCTATTCCAAGGGAATATATATATATATATATATATATGTTATGTATATGTATATGTATACATACAAATATATATATACAAACATGTGTGTGTCTTTGTGTGTGTGTTTTTGAGAGAGAGAGAGATAGAGATATTTTAAAATGTCTGTCGTAAATCGACTAAGAAGCGCGAGTGCCATGATGAGAATGTGTGCCTGCAGAGCTTTCAGCAATTTAATCTTTAACCTAAACAAGCGCGAAATCCGACAGTCGCGCACTCAAACTAGCGAGCGATGAGAATGTTTCCTCCGCTGCACTGAAAATATATTTCAATTTCCATTACCTATCCCAGAGTCTCCAGAACGTGGGATTTTCCGGCCCCCAGCACGTTCCCATCTGGGAAAAATACATGCAAACGTAGCGTGTCGATGAGAAGGCTCTGTTAAGCGTTGCGTCGCCCATCCTCGTGTAAAGCCGAAGACGCACGAGCACGAACCCGTGGCAGCGTGGCTCGGGCCGAGCCGAGATCGTCCGAGGTCCAAGTCGGACGCGGCGATTCAGTTTCGTAAGATTATGGTAATAAATCATTATTATTTTTAATTTAATGTGTCGAATTAATGAAAATAAAATTGATAAAATTTTAAATTATAAAATTGAATTAATTAAAAATAATAAATAAAAATTGAAATAATGATCTAATTTAATCAATTAAATTAGAACTAAATTAATTATAAAATTTTTAATTTTATAAAATTTTCAATTTATTACATTGATCTACTTTTTAAATGTATATTCACCTCTGATAATTATCTTTCTTTTCATGTTATTTTAGGCTATAATCACAATTTTGTGAATTTCAAGAGAATTCTGAATATTTTTCTTTGATGCTGCCCTGATAGGGTCAAACATGGTACAAAAAGCCTTCTTGAAATTTCAAATAAAAACTGTACTCTGTATAAATTAATTTTAAACATGAAAAATATTGATACGTTTTATGAGTATTCCGAAATTTTATTTGAATATGATACACAGTCATTTTTATGAAAAAATTCTTGTAAATAGTTGGTAATTTTTTTGATTTTATGATATTTTTGTACCATGTTTGACCTAAGGGAACAGATTTCAGGAATGAAATTATAAAAATATCTCAGTTAGTGTTTGGTTGATAAAAATATTTTTTGTTGAAATTTTTATTTTACCCCTCCAAAATATTGAAAAATTTTGTGAAATTTTGCCAAGAATCCCATATGAAAATTATATGTATGGAAATTGAAACAAGCAAAAAAACAGTTTAATAATGAATAGTTATTCGAAATTTTTTAGTTTGTGTGCAACAATATTTTTCGCCTTAAATTATAATTTTGTTGAAATTTTTCTTTCTTCTTCATTAAAAAATGTAGTGACTTGAAAATTCATTTATTTGGTTTAAATTTCATTCTTTAATAGTTGATTTCAACTGTTTTTAATTAAAAATTCAAATTTTCTCATTGAAATAGCAATTATTACATTTTTCGTTAAAAATTCAGCTTTCTTGGTTGAAAATTCAACTTTTTAGTTAAAACTCATATTTTTTCTTGGAATATTGCTTTATATTCAGAAATATTCTAGGACCTTCGAAAATTTTTTTAAGACTCAGGAAAATTATATTTATACCTATAACCTTAAATATAAATAACTTAAAGAATGAACAGTTGTTCGAAATTATCATTTTGCATTACAAATTGTCTTTTGCGTCTACTTATAATTTGGTCGTAATATTCTTTTTTTCTTGACTAAAAATCGTTTTTACTTGAAAGTTTATTCGTTTTCTTTAAAATTGATTTTTCAAGTTAAATTCAACCGTTTATTATTTAAAACAATTTGTTGTGCTTCCTCATAGAGGAAGCTTTGTAATGGTAACATTTTTCAACATTTTTAAATTCATTTAATTAAACCCTCCTTAATTTAAAAATGTCTAATACAATGTTCTAAGCAATTGTCCGGATGTGTGGGTGTGTGGATGTCACGCTTTTTTGTGAACACGATCACTAGAAAACGGTTGCAGATAAATTGATGAAATTTGGAAAGATTATTTTTCTCACTAATATCTTGAAACTGACCGACGGATTTCTAAAAATATTTATTGCATTTTTTTCTAGCACTCAATAATATTTTAAAAATCGGTTTTTTATAGTAAAGCTTTTTTCATCCGCATAATTCGGAGTTGATGCAAGTATATAAAAGATTTCTTGGTTTGAAACGAATCGATTGACCTATAATAATAATGCATTTTATCAAAGAGTAGGAAAATTATGGTAATTTATATATTTTGAAAATCTGTTTTTTACAGTAAAACT
>CAKNXH010059212.1:47238-85107 GCA_932178445.1 Andricus quercusramuli | reverse complement strand
ACATCGATGTGAAACATCGATGTTTTTTATTCAATGTTGCAACACTATCCCAGCTCTCCAACTCCACAACCGCCATTTCCTTCTCTTTCCTCCCCTCCAACTTAATTTTCCCTACCCTGCCTTTAACCCACCCTATGCTCTGTAGCAGCTCTTCCACGGCCTCCCTTTCTTCTCCACTCTTTAGCTTCAACCCTCTTATCACAATATTATTTCTCCTGTCTGCCTTCTCTTTTCTCTCCATTCTCAACTCCATTGCCCTTATCCTTTTCCTATCCGCCCTCTCCTCCTTTTCATTCCTACGCTCTCCTACTTTATCTTCTATCATATTCTCTACCCTCGCCCAAATACCTTTAATCTCACTTCCCCCATCTTCCTCACCTACTTCCATTTCCGTCCTGACTCTCCAATTCGCTTTTGTCCGGACTCTCTCGGCTGTTTCTCTTCCTCTTCAAGAAATTCTTCCCGTCACTTGTGCTCGACTCTCTCTCACTTACCTTCTCGCTTCCTTCGTTCCGCCTTCTCTCTCTCCCCGACGCGCTACTCGACCCCGAGCCACGCGTTGTTGTCCGTCGTGGCACGTGAAAAATTTCCTCCCCGTCAACTTCACTAGCAGCACTGACAGCACTCTCACTGCTTACCTCCCACTCTGCTGCCGGTAACTGCTACTTCTCCATGCAATACCCACCGCGGCCGACAGATGTCTCTGCAGATTCGCCGCCAAATTTTCCCTTTATTTCCCTTGTTTTTTTTCCTTTTCTATCACTCACGGCCCCTGCAGACACCCCTTTCTCTCCCTCAACATCCCCTAACTCTGCTATAACCACCTTTGACCTCTCAAAGTCCCAAGACTCCCGACCGCAAACTCCTCCGACTCCTTGCCAAACTATCCTCACTTTCTCTATCTACCTGAATCCCACCTCACTCCCTCGCCAAAAACCACTTTTTATCTCCCAATCCACCCCACACAACTCTACTCACCTCCTCGGCTTCCATCCTCACACTCCACTCACGCCTTCCACACAAATTCAGTAAAATCCTCTCACCACCTGTCACCAAACACGTTCTTACTTCCGCCACCAATGTATAAAATTGAATCTATTTCAACTGTATAGTTAAACAATATTAAATTTAACTAATTCAGAGTGATAAAGTAAATGTTTTAAACTTTTATCAATTTTATAGTTATAAGACTTAGATTCAATTATAAAAATGTAAATCCACGTTATAATTTGCAATGATTTAAATCGATCAATGAATAAACGAAATTTTCAAAATTTAAATTTATATAATTTTAATTATTTTTAAGCTATGAACATTAAAAGTTTAACAATTAAAATTTTTCTTTTGAAAGTGAATAATTTTCATTTGATAAGTTATATTATTTTAATTATAATCACTTCCAAATCAATAATTGTTCAATTGTTATTTATATATGAAAAATTTTGTTTTTCAATAAATTTTTGACTATTATTTAAAAATTTCTTCGGATTAAGAAATGATTAAAATTTGTTTTTGAGGAATATGAACATAATCTATTATTTTAAGATCATGTCAAATACATAAAAATGTTTTAAATTAAATTTCAAAATGTTCAAAATCTACATATTGTTTTAGACTTTCTGAAATATTTATAAATTTTTTATTATTTTAGACATTTTTCCATAAATTTCCTAAATTTATAAATTTTTTATTATTTTATAAATTTTTTCATAACCTGTACAAATTTGATGAAATCAATCAAATTTTTCATGAAACTTCTTTACAATATTTTGAAATAGGAAAAAATTGCTTATTAAATCTTCGAGAGTATGTTTTGACAATTGAGTTCATTGTCATTTTTCTTAGGAACCATAATAAACACTTTTCAGTATTATGAAATATTTCGTACTTTTAAAAAGTTAATTTTTTAAAAACTTCTCAATATATCATAAAGTTATTTACAAATTAAATTATTTTCAAATAAAAGAATTAAAATTGTAACGTTCGAATGGTAGATATGTTGATTTTGTAATTATTTTAAGATCATGTGAAATTCATTCAAATGTTTTAAATTAAATTTCAAAATGTTCAAAAATCTGCATTTTGTTCTAGACTTTCTGAAATATTTATATTTTTTTTTTATTTATAATTTTTTTCATAACTTGTACAATTTTAATGATATCAATAAAATTGTTTTACAATATTTTGAAATAGAAAAAAATTGCTTATAAAATCTTCGAGAGTATGTTTCGATAATTGAGTTCATTATCATTTTTCTTAGGAATCATAATAAACACTTCTCAGTATTATGAAATATTTCGCACTTCTTAAAAGGATAATTTTTTAAAACTTCTCAATATATCTTGAAGTTATTTACAAATTAAATTGTTTTTAAATAAAAGAATTAAAATTGTAACTTTCAAATTGCAGGTATTTTGAGTTTGTAATTATTTCAAGATATTATATCATATCATATCATATGATTTCAGAGAAGTGTGGTAGCTAAGTGTTAAAAAATTGTAACTGTTGAGGACTAAAGTATTTGAATTTGAATTAGAATTAGAATTGTAATTATAATTAGAACTCAGGTTTAAATTTTGTTTAAAAAAAATTGTGTGAAAGTATTGAATAATCTACATGTATAAAATTGAATCTATTTCAACTGTGCAGTTTAACAATTTAAATTTTAACTAATTTAAAGTGCAAAAATAAATTTTGTCTACTTTTATAAATTTTATAGTTAAAATACTTAGATTCAATCATAAAAATGTAAATCTTCGTTATAATCTGCAATGATTTAAATTGATGAATGAATCAATGAATTTTTCAAAATTTAATTTTATATAATTTTAATAATTTTTAAGCTATGAACATTAAAAGTTTGACAATTGAAAGTTTTCTCTTCAAAGTGAATAATTTCCAATTGAGAAGTTATATTATTTTAATTATAATTAATTCCGAATCAATAATTGTTCAATTGTTATTTATGTATGCAAATTTTGTTTTTCAATATATTTTTAAGAATTATTTAAAACATTTTTTAGATTAGAAAATGATGAAAATTTGTTTTGGAGGAATATGAAAATAAGAGAATATTTTAAGATCATTTAAAATTCATAAAAATGTTTTTAATTGAATTTCAAAATGTTCAAAAATCTACATTTTGTTTTAGACTTTTTGAAATACTAATAAATTTTTTATTATTTCAGAAATTTTTTCATAACTTGTACATATTCAATAAAATCAATCAAAATTTTCATAACACTTTTTTACTACTTATAGAATCTTCGAGAGTATGTTTTGATAATTGTCTTAATTATCAATTTTTTTAGGAATCATAATAAACACTTTTCAGTATTATGAAGTATTTCGTACTTCTCAAAAGGGTAATTTTTTTAAAACTTCTCAATATATCTGAAAGTTATTGACAAATGAAATTGTTTTATAATAAAAGAATTGGAATTGTAACGTTCAAATTGTACATATTGTGATTTTGTAATTGCTCATTTTATATGAAAATACTATTATTACTACTAATTAAATAATAATTATTTTTAAGTTTGACACGTAATGTATAAAAATTGAAACATTATAGACTGAAACAATATTTTACAACAACTTGAAATTTAATTAAATTGAACGTTTTCATTTCTTTAAGTACTGACGACTTAAATTTTTGAAAACTTCAATATTTGATTTTAAAGTATGTAAAGTGTTTAATTTTAAATGGATTAAGAGTCAGTAAAAATTGTACAATTCAAACTCCGGACTCGACTTGTATCCCTAGCATTTACCACCACCAAACGAATCATTCGGGAATCAACCATAAGACGTAAGAATTCATAGACTCAGCGTGAGTGACTCGTGGTGTCACGTGGTGTCATCCTCAATTGGTAAGGGGGGAACCGGGGAACGTACATAGCCGGCACAACGCCGCAAATTCTTAGCCACCATCATCTAGCTGGTTTTCCCCTTTTAAACTGGAGCCACCTCCCCCCATGCCATGACTTCTTATGACCATATCGTCAGCTATATTCAATTAATCATCAATGTGCACATGAATAGTGCTCATGCCTTGGCTTATAATACGCAGCTCTGTTCTTAACCTAAAAATTATTCTAGACCGCATTTCTCGATTCTAATATCGATTCTAAAGCATAGGCGGCGAATTTAAATCCAATGAATAGGTGAAGAGAGAATCGGCTTCAGTTTTCGAGATTTCTTTTATGGTGCCTCGTAACTCTTCAAAGAGAGCATACGTCTCTGAGAGTTTGGCATCCATTTCTGCTATGTCCACCTTGTTCATCGACACTCCCACCTCCTCCGTCACGTCCAAAGGACCACCTAACTCCTCGCAAACACTCCTCTCCAGGTATGTTTAGTCCCCCCCAAAATCCATGGGACCGACACTGACCACCGGGGCTTTCACCTGATCGGAATCAGTGGGGAGATTTCTACTCCCTTGGGGTATTTCGTTTTTCACATACTCATTCATGATTGGTTTGAATTCGGGGTTCCTTCCCCTAGCTGGTTTTTGTCCACCCCGGGTATTTGATTTCCCCGGTACCACCCATATCTGGGAGGCGTTCCCCTATCCGCAACCTGGGGAGGCGCCCGACGGGGGACCAGCAATCTTTTCGAAGAGCTTGCCTGCTGTGTTCAGCATACATAGCGGTCTGTAGGCTCCTGGTGTTTTCTGGTCTCCCTTGTTTTTGCTGATGAGCACCAATCGCTGCATTTTCTATTTTTCAGGAAAAATTCCTACTTTTAGGCAACAGTTGAACAGAATCACTCGGGTTAGTTTGACTTCGTCCAGTTTTTGAGACATTCCATCCAACTCGCTTACTTTGATGCTTTTTGGCCCTTGGTTTTTCTCCCACCTCTAGGTAGATATACTGATGGTCACTCCCAGTATAGTCCTCCAGTACTTGCCAGTTTTTAGTGAGGGAGGCCAAGCTTTCCGAGGCAAAGGTAATATCCAATATGGATTCCCTGCATCCTGGGCGTCTGAAGGTCGTGATCCTTCCTGTACTTAGGACTATAAACTGCAGTCTAGCAGCCATTTCCAATATCCGGTTTCCTCTTGTATCGGTTTTTGGCATACCCCATTCGACAGCTTTCGCGTTGAAGTCGCCTGCCACCATCGTCTTCCCTTTCTTGCCGCGTACCACATCTTCCAGGAGATCCAGTTTTTGTTGGAATTCATGGATTCCTTCGTTTGGGGTAAGGTAGCAACTGACGTATGTGACGTCTTTAATGCTCACCCACACGAAATCTTCTCCGTAGCCATGCTCATCCACAAACCCTATTTTGGGATTTGTTATCCATATGGCTGCGGTGTTCAATGTATCTGAGAACCATATTGGAATGCTCGTATTCATGTATTGTTCGCTTATAACGACCAGATCAACCTCCCCTTCGCGTTTGAGATGCGTGAGAAGATCGTTGGTCGTTTTACTTCTGTTCATGTTCGTTTGAAGCACCCTGATCATGATTGGGTCTTTCTGGCCTTGCTAAGCTCTTCTCCGAAGACCTTGCAGGCCCCTGATCTAGGTACATGATCTAACCTGTTGTCTTCCTCTTTTAATGCAGCGCGTAGCACACAGGAAGGTTCTGCAGTGCAGGTGGCAGCCTTGTGACCTTCAGTACCACATTTGTAGCAGATGTTGCTACGATCTGGTCCTTTGCAACTTCTGGATTGGTGTCCGTAAACAAGGCACTTGTAGCAGCGAACTACTCGGATGCTCTGCCTTATTCTGCTACTGACCGCTCATTTCGGCAAAAGCCAGGACTTGCCCCCACCTGTTCGGTTTGGCGACCGTGACTCTGATGTCTCCGTGATCTCCAAGGCTGTTCTTCAGTGCCTCTTCGACATCTTCTTTCGTTGTCACGGCATCAAGATCCATAAGCTCTAGCGAAGGCTTGCGCATCCTTCGTAAGCTTTCCAAGTTCCAGAAGGACACTTCCCTCCCTCGTTTTACGGATGGAGCGGATCACCGTCTCCGTATCCTCTGGCTTAATCTTGGACTTGATGTCACGTAGCACATCAGCGTATGATTTCCCTTCCGCGCGTTTTATTAATACCGCTCCCAGGCGTTCTCTCTTACTTCGTCTGGTTTTACCCTTCTTATCTTTTTTCTCCCTTCCTTCATTACTTGCCTGCCCCTCGGCTAGCGTCGGTTTTTCCTTTCGTGAAGACTTCTTTTTCCTCATCACCTCTGTCCACGCAGCTGGCGACGCAAGATCATTTTTTCTCTTCTCCAACGGATTAGCACCCTCATTTTCCGCTGGGCTTGAGGCTGTTCGTTTGTTGCTACTCCGTCACGGAGTGCTTGATCTTCTTTGAGCCTGTCTCCCCGCCAGGTTTAGAATGCTCGATTGCGCTTTCTTCTTTTTTTCCATGATGCTTTGGATTACCTCTACTGCTTCTTTCAGTTTCGGAACTCCGCCCTTGATGTCGGTATTTACAGTCTTCTGTCTATCCGCAGCTTCGTGCATGATGGCCAGTGTAGCCAACATCTCTTGAAGCATCTTGTCTATGCTTGTTTCAGCTGGTAGGCACTTCTCCTTCAGCGTCGGCTCCTTGGATTGACTGGAAGCCGCTCTGTTCTCGTTCTGGGGGGGTTTTTGGGTATTTGTGGGTGTCATGTACATTCGCCAGCGCATCGTGCGTGTAGGGGCGGGCCGAAATAGCTGGGAACGGGTATACCCTCGGACCTAAGTCCTACCCCAGTTCCCTGGGGCCCAGCCTTCGTTTAACCAGTCCCGGAAAACACGGGCGGACTGGAACTCGCCCGGGGCACTGCAGATTCCGACCTCTGCAGCCACCACGCACTCCCTGATCAAGGCCCGAAGGGGCTGGCTTCTGATCCCTACTGCAGCTGACACCTCGGCAGTGCAAGCACACATCAACCCCTTGCCACGTCAGCGGGTTAGGCGAACGTGGTTCGGAGCACTCCCAGTGGGCCACAGCAGGAAACAATCGTGGTTTTCTCGGTGTATCCTTCACCCAGTGTGTTTGGTCCGCGGGGCCTATTTTATTTCAGCCCTACCCTCTGTTTCCAGCGAGCATTCCCCTATCCGCCACCTGGGACGCGCCAAGTAGGGGTGACACCTCCTCTTCCCCGCAGACAACTGCGGAGGTCCTTGGGATGATGATGATGATTTTTTTTTTCTGATTTTTTACGAGGGAATGTGGAAAATGTGCTAACACACACCGAGAAGGGTCCGCACTTCTCGGTAGTGTCGGGATATTAATATCATCACTACAATTATCTTAATATATAAAAATATACACAAAGATCTTAATTTGACCATTATAGTGATGCTACCAACGACCGACTAAAAAACACCATCCTTTCTCCTTGGCATGATTTCCCCCCGGAACTGCTTTCGCATTACTTCATGGGGTGCCGTTTTCTTACCTGTAAAGGCTTTCTGCTGGTCTTCTTCTTTGTCAGCTGCTTGTCCCAACCAAGATGTACGCATCGTCCTCAGTAGAGCGGTGGTACTGCTCATCGGGCTCGTCGGCCTCCGATATCTTGGTTGGGTGTAATTTGGTTGGACTGCCTTGCTACTCTGTCTGTTGGGGGTTCTGCTGGTTCCCTGGTTCCCTTGTTCTGATCTTCTACAACTTCATTCTTCCAACCGGGATGAACGCATCGTCCTCAGTAGCACGACAATGTCGCACAACGGGCTCGTCGGCCTTCGATCATCCTGCTATTGGGCATGGTTGTTTTCAGCTGTATGTTGACGTTCTGCAGTTATTAGCTTGCAGCTTCTCTGGTTCCGGACTTCATCTCGTCGATTTTCTTCTGACGTAGAACTGTCTCTACGTACCTGGCTACAAGTTCCCAGTTATCCTCGCTAGCTAGCATCACGTCCATGAGAGCCTCTGGTGTAAAAGCTCCGACCTTGCTTTGCAGCCTTTGTCTCTCTTCTGCCCACCTGTTGCACTCGAAGAAAGTGTGGAGCGCGTCGTCGCGATCACTTCTACAATAAGCGCAGTCTGGCTTTTCGACTTTCCCTATTTTATATAGGTAGGCCCGCAACAGTTTGTGCCCAGAAAGCATTTGCGTTGT
The DNA here is from genome assembly GCA_932178445.1 of Andricus quercusramuli. Lineage (NCBI taxonomy): Eukaryota > Metazoa > Arthropoda > Insecta > Hymenoptera > Cynipidae > Andricus > Andricus quercusramuli. The sequence goes on along the minus strand of CAKNXH010059212.1, from coordinate 77,047 downwards.
GTAGAAGTTCACTTCTCCATGTTGCCGACTTACCCACGCATTTACATCGCGTATAAGACTAAAGGTCCATTCGCCTCTGGTTTCTCCATTGCACCTTGCTTGCCACTCATGCATCGTTTGTGACTTGGCTTCTTTTTTGGCTTCAAGCTTGCCGCACTCGGTTTTCATCGAGTATACGGCCTTGCGTTCAGCTGCAAGCAGGTCAATAGGAATGATTCCTGCGATCGCCAATGTCGCTGGTTCAGAGACGGTGCGATAGGCACATGCCTCTCTCTGTGCTCCTCTCGACTGTACCCCTGCCATTCGCTTGCGGTACTTCTCTATTCTAAGAGCATCTGCCCAAACTTCAGCTCCATACAGTAAGATGGAGTGCGTCACCGACATTAGTAGGCGTCTTCTACTTGGTTTTGGGCCTCCTATGTTGGCCATTAATCGGCTGAGGTTCGTCGTGACTGTACACGCCTTGTCAGCTGCTCGTTTAATTTGCTCCCAGAAAGTGAGCTTATTATCGAGCAGAATACCCAGATGTTTCGCCGATTATTTCGTCATCACTTCCTCGCTTCCTACCTGCATTGGGGTCTCTAGCTGAATCCTTTTTGTTGATAGGATCACTATCTCTGTTTTCTGTATAGCTAGGCTCAAACCATGGTCTGTCATCCATCGCTGGACCCGTCGCATGACCTCGTTCAGCTTCCATTGAGCTTGTTCAAGGTCGCGAGCTGCTATCGTCGCTGCTATGTCATCTGCGTAGCCCACCAGCTTTGTGTCTTCCGGCATCTCAGCTCGTAGGATGCCGTCATAAGACACATTCCATAGGTCTGGTCCTAGGATAGAGCCCTGGGCAGCTCTCGCAGTGATGGTTTTCTGGCAAGATCCTTCGCTTGTTTCGTACAGCAACACCGGATCCTTTAGGTAATTACTAACCATCCGGATAAGGTACTCCGGTACTTTAAAGTTTTTCTTCAGTGCATGTATCATGTCACTCCATTTGGCTGAATTGAAGGCATTTCTAACGTCGAGTAGTACAAGTACCACAATTTTTCGGGAATAGTGACCTACTTGTCGTTCCTTCCGGGCAGTGTTTACTACTTGTGACACTGCATCTACCGTGGACATACCTTTCCGGAAACCATACTGACTGCTGGATAAATCTCCAGCCGCCTGTATAGCCGATTGTAATCGGGGTTTCAAAAGCCTTTCTAATAGCTCTCCTGCCGTGTCTAACAGGTACAAAGGTCTGAAAGATGACGGTGAGGTTGGGTCGCCTTTGCTCTTTTCTATCAGTACCAGCTTTTGTCTCTTCCACTGTTTCGGAAACGTACCAGTACTAAGGCAGCTGTTATACATGCCTAGCATTATCCCTGGGGTTGCCTCTGCAGTTGCTTTTATTGCCTCCACTGGAATGCCATCCAGGCCTGGTGCTTTCTTATTTTGCAGCGATCTTGCCGCTGTTATCAGCTCCATCTCTGTGAAGAGCGGGATTTCGTGTGTTATTGTGTATGCATCTTCTTCTTCCCGCAACTGGTGTGTGGGGAAAAGCGCATTCACAATACTTACCATTTTTTTGGCATCACGCGGTCCCACTGAGGTAAGGTTCCCAAGCTTGCGAGCTACAATCTTGTAGCCCAAACCCCAGGGGTCCTTGTCCACTTCATCCTTGATGTTCTGCCATCCAAGGATCTTGTTCTTCTTGATGGATCTACCTAATTCCTTCTTGGCATGCTTGAATGCTGCGTTTCTCAATGCTGCTTCGGCTGGTCTTTTCGTCTTCACACGCTGTGCTCTACGCCTTAGGACAAACCATTCCCTCCGGCGATTTGCAATCTCATCCGACCACCAATAGGCCGGGCGTCGATTGTCGCGTGGTGTTCTCTTCGGCATAGATGCATCACAGGCTTGACGTATCAGCTGCATGGTGGTCTCAACAACCCTTCCGGTGTCTTCTTGAGCCAACGCAGCTACTGCCTCCTGTCCGCTGATGAGCGTTGACGCCATCTTTCGTTTGTTACCTTGGCTGCGTTCCATTTATGTTGTTGTTTGGACGTCTTATGCCTTTTTCGGAGTAGAGACACTTGTATACGGAAGTTTATATACAAATGATCACTTCCGGTGTAGTCCTCCATGACCCTCCAGTTTTGGACCCTTCTGGCAAGATTCTCTGTCACCAGAGATATATCAGCGGTTGTTTCCCTCTGCCCAGGGGGTCGAAAAGTGGTCCCTCCCGTATTTAGAACGATGAGTCCCCTTCTTGCGGCCATCTCCATCACTTTCTTGCCTCTGGAGTCCATATACGCCATACCTCACCCTAAAGCTTTTGCGTTAAAGTCTCCGGCAATTACTATTTCCTACTCAGTGTCTTGCAGCATCTCTTCGATGTTCTCGATTTTTGTCTGAAAGTCTTTGATGGACTCATTTGGTGTGAGGTAGCAGCTCACAAACGTGATCCTACCACTCTTAAGCCAGACGTATCCCTCGCCTGCTCCGTGACTCTCCACAGGCACTTTGTCTGTGTTAGTCACCCATATCGCAGCAGTACCCAGCTTGTCCGAGAACCATGTGGTGCTCGTCCTGTCCTGGTACTGCTCGATAAGTATCAGCAAATCGGCCTTCTTCTCGTACGTAAGTTGCGTAAGGAGGTCGTTTGCGTTTTTGCTTCTGTTAAGATTAGCTTGGACTATGTTAATCATTTCTTGTGTTTCCTTTAGCCCGCTCTAGGGCTTCGCGGAACACTGAGCACTTACGTCAGCCAAGAATATGGTTCGAGAGCTCTGTGCCTTCTCTTAATTCTGAGCACAGGACGCAGCGCAGGTCCCCTGCGCAGGTAGCTGTCCTGTGTCCTGTGTTGTCGCATTTGTAGCACAGTTCCGTGCGATCGGGTCCTTTGCAGTCACGCGAGTGATGACCAAACCCGAGGCACTGGAAGCAGCGCACGACTCGAGTCCTCTCTCGGATTCTGCTGTAGATCCAGCCAACTTTTATTCTTCTAGCATCCAAAAGTTTCCTGGTCTCTTGCTCATTCATGTCAGCAATGGCCATAACCTGTCCCCATTTATTTTCCTTGAAAATGGTGACCTTGAAGTCTCCATTGTTTCCCTCAAGGTCCCGTCTCAAGGCTTCCTCCACATCTTTCTTGGTTGTAATGCTGTCAAGGTCCATGAATTCCAGAGTGATTCTGGGTACCAGGCTTCTGACTGCCCCCGTGTCTCCCACTGACGTCTTTATGGCACTCACAAAGGCCTGCGTATCCTTCGTGCCCTTGCCTAGCTCCATCAATATTTCACCCCCACGCGTACGGCGGATGGATCGGATATCCACGCCTGTGTCCTCAGGCTTGATTTTGTGCCTGATATCACTCAGCACGCCCGTATATGTCTGCCCCTTTGCAGGTTTTATCAACACCACATCGAGACGTTCCCTTTTCCTTTGTCTATGTCGCCGTTTTTTTTTGCTCTTTTGCTGGTTCAGAGCCATCTTGTTTTGAGCTGCCTTCCTCTCTTTTCTTAGGAGTTACATTTTTCAATCTCTGCTCCATATACTTTGTTTTTCGGCTAGTGACAGTTGACCACTCTCTTGACGTTTCTTCGCATCGTTTCCGTTTGTCAATCGGGGTGGCCGCCTGATTTTCAGCAGGGCTACTTGCAGATCTTTTGGTCGACAATGCTGGTGTCTTTGGAGTGCCCGAGTTGTTTTCATGGGCCTGTGACTGGGCTTGGCCAGTCAGAGAGCAGAAGTTGTCAATTTCCTTCTGTTGGTCGTTCCGTTTCATCTTTAACTGTTGGATCAATTCCGCGATGTGCTTGATGCCTTTCTTCACCGTTGTACTGATGTTTTGCTGCCTATCGGCCGCGTTTGACATCTTTGACGTCACATCTGCCATTGTTTCAATGATGTCTAAGATCGACATTTCCTCTTGCTCTACCGCCTTTTTTATGGCGTTTACGCCCTCTTTTTTGTCCTGGCCTACTGATGTTGCGGTTTCGGAGGTCTCAATCCGCTTATTGAGAAGCGCCGCCGGCTCAGTTACGTCATCTTCATGTTCTGAATCGATTTGTGGATTTTGGTTCGCCATGAAATTTTGCCAGCGCACCGTGCGTGGAGGGGCGGGGGACGGACTGGAACTCGCCCGGGGCACTGCAGATTCCGACCTCTGCAGCCAACACGCACTCCCTGATCAAGGCCCGAAGGGGCTGGCTTCTGATCCCTACTGCAGCTGACACCTCGGCAGTGCAAGCACACATCAGCCCCTCGCTACGTCAGCGGGTTAGGCGGACGTGGTTTGGAGCACTCCCAGTGGGCCACAGCAGGAAGCAATCGTGGTTTTTTCTCGGTGTATCCTTCACCCAGTGTGTTTGGTCCGCGGGGCCTATTTTATTTCAGCCCTACCCTCTGTTTCCAGCGAGCATTCCCCTATCCGCCACTCGTCACAGCTTACACCTCGGCAGAGCAAGCTCACAGCAGCCCCTAGACCATGACGGCGGAAAGACCGAACATGGTTTCGGAGCACTCCCAGTGGGCTGCGACCGTCCCCAATGGTGTTTGGTCGGGATATGGATATCATCACTACAATGATCTGAATATATTGAATATACAAAGATCTTAATTTGACCATTATAGTGATGCTACCAATGACCGACTAAAAACCACCCCCCTTTCTTCTTGGCAGAAATCCCCCCGGAACCGCTTTCGCATTACTCCAGGGGGTGCCATTTCTTTGCCTGCTAGGGCTTCTTCTGCTTTTCTTCTTTCTTTTGTCTTCTTGTCCCTGCTCGGACCACTTGGACTTCTTCTCCTTCTGTATCTTCTATTTTCTTCTGGCCGTAGCCGGCGGGCGGGGTGTTACCAGATTCTGGCACTCCGCTGCCTTATGGCCCTCTCCGAGGCATCTCCAGCAGCATTTGCTGCGATCGTCTGCAGCACACTCTCGGGCAACGTGCCCCAAAGAGTGGCACCTGTAGCACCGGGTTTTGGCACAATGTGCCTTTACCCGGCAGTTCACCCATCCGACCTTCAGTCGGCCAACATTCACCATCTTGGCAGCTGCGGCCGCATCCAGCTTGACGAAAGTTAGTATGCAGCCTCTCCTGCTCGTACTGGTTAGGCTTACCCTAGGTGGAGGGCCAAGCTGCTCTCCCAGGGCCGTCCTTACCGCTGCCTCCACATCAGCAGTCTCCGTGGTCTCGACTAAGTCGTAGACCACGACCTGCGCCTTCGGAGCGAGGTGTCGAACACACCCGTCTTGTCCGAGGGCCTCCGATATGGCATCCCCGAAGTGCTGCCGCTGCTCCGCCTTGGCACCCACCTCAATGAGGACATCGCATGTCCTCGTCTGCCTGATGGACTTGACATTCACGCCATGGTCCTCAGGCTTGACTTTCTTCTGAATGTCCCTCAGGACACCCGCATAACTCATCCCCGGGGCTGGCGTGATACTCACGGCGTCCCGGGGGATTCTCCTTTTCTTCTTCTTGGGAGGTCCTTGCGCCTTATCGGGCACAATGTCTTTTTGAGGCCTTTGAGACCTTAGACCAGGCGACACCCTCCTGGGTCCTGGTCTTTTTCAAGGCTGGTTCTCAACTCCAGATACGCTGGGCGAGCTGAGGGTCGTTTCTCTCTTCCGCTTACGCGTGTCTTTCTCTTCCTCTGATGGTTTCTGCGGCTCCGTCTGCGTGCTGACGGAAGCCGTTTTCTCCCTCAAGGTGGAGCTTAAGAGAGACTTCTCTCTCAGTTTCTCACCTATCTTCTCTCTGAACACCCTATTGATGCTCTCTTCATAGCGCCCAAATCGTCGATGCAGGGCTCTCACCGTATATCCGGCTGAGTTCATGTACTCTTGAGCCTTCGTCACTTGTCACAGCTTACACCTCGGCAGAGCAAGCTCACAGCAGCCCCTAGACCATGACGGCGGAAAGACCGAACATGGTTTCGGAGCACTCCCAGTGGGCTGCGACCGTCCCCAATCGTGTTTGGTCGGGATATGGATATCATCACTACAATGATCTAAATATATTGAATATACAAAGATCTTAATTTGACCATTATAGTGATGCTACCAACGACCGACTAAAAACCACCCCCCTTTCTTCTTGACAGGAATCCCCTCCGGAACCGCTTACGCATTACTTCAGGGGGGTGCCATTGCTTGCCTACTGGGGCATCTGCTAGTTTTCTTTTTTGGTTTGGCCTTGTGTCCCAATCAGGAAGTCCGCATCGTCCTCAGTAGTGCTGGTGTTATTGCACATCGGGCTCGTCGGCCTTCGACATCCGGATTAGGAGTTGTTGGTTGGGCTGACTCTGACTTCTACTAGTTTCTTTCTTCTAGTACTGTTTCGCTGGATGCCTCAGCCAAGATGTTACGCATCGTCCTCATCAGCACGAGATTGTCGTGCAACGGGCTCGTCGGCCTTCGAACATCTTGGTTGGCCACCCTCAAGTCTGTCTTCTATGGTTGTCGTGCTGCCGCATCCATTTCCTTCTTCTTTTTCCGAAGCGTCGTTCCAACATACGCTGTAACCGCCTCCCATGTTTCTTCGCTTTGCAGCATCTCATGGATGATATTCTCCGGTGTAAGGCGCCCTACTTTCACTTTGAGTTCATCTCTATTTTCTTTCCAGCGTACACAGTCAAAGAAGGTGTGCTCTGTGTCGCCGCAGTCGGCTTCGCAGTATGCACACCCCGGACTGGGCAACTTGTTGACCCGGTGTAGATAGGCTCGAAAATAGCCGTGTCCCGTAAGAAATTGGTTGAGGTAATATTTGACCTCCCCATGGTGTCTTCCATTCCACGTACTTAGGTTGAGGATAAGTCTAGCTGTCCACTTGCCTCGATGTTCATTTGTCCACCGTCGTTGCCAGCGCTCTTGAGTAGTTCTTCTGGCTTCCTCTGTAGCTGTCTCCTTACTCACGTCAGGAGCTCTTTCGAAGATGGTCTTTCGTTTCAGGGCCAGCAGGTCTATTGGTAGCAGACGGGCCACCACTAGCGCTGCAGGCTCCGAAACGGTGCGATAACGGCACGCAACTCTCAGTGCGCCGTTAAGCTGCACCGAGCGATATTTTTTCTGTTTTAGTGCCTTAGCTCATACCTCGCTCCCATACAGGAGTATGGACTGGGTCACTGTCATTAGTAGACGTCGCTTGCTAGGCCTCGGGCCATTCACAGTGGCCATAAGTCGGCTCAGAGCGGTCTTCACGGCCGCGGCTTTCTCTGATAATTTAACAATGTGCTCCCAGAATATGAGCTTGGAGTCTATCATTATACCAAGATGCTTTATGGCCATCTTGGTTTCGATGATCTCTGGGCCCATCTGCATGTTAATGATTCTCGGAATCTGTTTCCTGGTGACTAGCACCAGCTCGGTCTTCGGCATCGCCAGTTCCAGGCCATGTCTCTCCATCCACCCGTTCACGAGGTACATGACCTGGTCCAGCTTCCACTGGATTTTCTCAACGCTGCGTGCTGTTATCACCGCGATGATGTCGTCTGCGTATCCTGAGAGGTAGGTGCCCACTGGCATGTCCAGTCGCAGTATGTCGTCGTAGGAGATGTTCCAAAGATCTGGTCCTAGGATAGATCCCTGGGCAGCTCCGGCCGGTATCCGCTTGGTCCTGGTACCTTCTGTCGTCTCGTAGGTCAGCACTCTATTTCCTAAGTAGCTCCCAATCATCCGCACGAGTTACTGCGGAACTTTGAACTTCTTCAGGGCTGCGATAATATCTGTCCATCTGGCCGAGTTGAAGGCGTTTTTCACGTCCAACGTTGCCAGAAGGACAATCTTCCTTGAGTGGTGATTTCCGCTTTGCGCCAAAGTGATGGTCTTCACAATCTCTCGTACTGCTTGGATCGTTGGCCGTCCTTTCCTAAATCCGTACTGTCTCGTCGAGAGGTCTCCAGCCTCTTGGACAGCCGCTAGGAGGCGGGGTTTCAGCAACTTTTCGAGAAGCTTGCCTGCTGTGTTAAGCATGCAGAGAGGGCGATATGCTCCTTGTGTTCTGGCATCGCCCTTACCTTTGTTGATAAGCACCAGGTTTTGTGTCTTCCACTGCGGAGGGAATGTTCCTTCCAACAGACACGCATTATGCGCGTTTAGCAGCACCTGCGGACAAGTGCGTGCTATCGCTTTCAATGCTTCTGCTGGAATTCCATCGAGCCCTGGTGCCTTTCTGTTTTGTAGGCCTTTTACTGCCATCATCGGTTCTTCTTCTGTGAAGAGCGGTATATCCTCCTTTGCGATGTGCTCAGCTACATCCTGCCTTTCCGGGTGGGTAGGGAAAATGTTATTGACAATATTGTCAATAACCGTCGGTTCCAGTGCTGTGTTCGTCGTCATGGCTCCGAGCATTCTGGTGACGATCTTATACCCCAAGCCCCAGGGATCATTATTAACCTCCTGGGCCAGGTCTGTCCAATTCTGAGACTTGCTTTTGTTGATAGTTCTCTGTAGCTCCTTCTTGTTTAGCTTGAATTGAACATCCTCTCGGGTTGGCTCGATGTTATTGGCCATTTTTCGCCTTGCCCTGGTTGCTTTTCGCCTGCTCTGGAGGCACTTCTTACGAAGTTCCGCTATTTCATTGGACCACCAATACACATAGCGTCTCTTTCTTCGTGCCTTTTTTCGGGGCATTGCTTCCTCGCAAGCTCGGTGTACCAGCTTCATCGTGGCTTCGACTAGGTTCTCCGCTGTTGCTGATTTCCTAGTTCTGTCATGAAGATTGAATAGGACTTCTTTTCCTTCCAGTATTACTCGTCCGATTCGATCCTCGTTCAGTTTCCCGACATTCCAACGCAGTTGTCGTTTGTTGAAGCGCCTACTCTGTTGTGGTTCCACTCCTAAGCTGAAGCTTATGTACTGGTGGTCGCTCCCAGTGTAGTCGCCAACCACTTCCCATAGTCGTATCAGTGAGGCCAAGGTTTCGGATGCCAAAGTGACATCCGGTATCGACCCTTTCTGTCCTGGTCTCCTGAAGGTTGGTATGCTCCCTCTGTTCATCACCAGCATCCCTGTTCTAGCAGCCATTTCTACTATCCGCTCCCCTCTAGAGTTCGATCTGGGCATCCCCCATTCAATCGCCCTGGCGTTAACATCACCGGCTAACAGCACCTTGCCTTCCTCCCCGCGGATCACGTCCTCGAGAAGATTCAGCTTTCCCTGGAAGTCCGACATGTTTTCGTTTGGAGTGAGGTAGCAACTGATATACATGATATCTTTACTCCACACCCACACAAAGTCGTCTTCACACCCGTGATCATCTATTGGGACTTTTGCTGGGTTCCGTATCCATATGACTGCCGTTCCTAGGGGATCCGAGAACCATGTTGGTATGTCTCGGTTCTGGTACTGCTCACTGATGATTAGCAGGTCAGCTTCCTTTTCCAACACAAGCAGTGCCAGAAGTTCGTTGGCTGTTCTGCTTCGATGTAGGTTCCCTTGTAGGACAATTATCATTCTCTGTTGCTTTTCAGCTTGTCAAGTGCCTGCCGAAAAGATTCGCAGGCGCCCGACCCCGATATATGACTTAGAGACTCAGGCCTTTCTTCTAGCTCCCTGCACAGGAAGCATTGCAGGTTCTCCGTACAAGAAGCCGCTTTGTGTCCCTCTGTGCCACATTTGTAGCAGAGGGCCCTTCGGTCCGGTCCCAGACAGTTGTAGCAACGGGTCACGTAGACCCTCTGTCGTTTTCGACTGTAAATCCATCCTACCTTGATGCGTTTTGCCTCAAGCAGGATATTCCCCTGTTTCTCGTTAATGTTGACGAGGGCCATGATCTGACCTCGTCGGTTCTCCCTGGAGATGGAGTCCTTTATTTCTCCATCCTGGTCTTTGAGGTCTCTTTTAATAGCCTCCTCCACGTCTTCTTTGGACGTGATGTTGTCGAGGTCTAAAAGTTCCACGGTTATCCTAGGAACCATATTCCTGACCTCTTCAGCATCTCCCAGTGTGGTCTTCACTGAGCTTGCAAAGCCTTTAGCATCCTTCGTGTTTTTACCGAGTTGAATCAATAATTCGCCTCCTCTTGTCTGACGAATAGTACGAATGTCCGTACCAGTGACCTCAGGATTCAGCTTAGACCTGATGTCTTTCAGAACGTTCGAGTAAGACTTGCCACTTGCGGGCTTTATTAGCAGGGCTTCAAGGCGCTGCCTCTTTTTTGGCTTCCGTTCTCTCCTGTCTTCGGGTTTTCTCCAGTTTCTTTCCTCTGTGGGGTTCTTTTGAGGAGGTGGTGCTTGATCTTCTTTAGCAGTCCTATCCTTCTTTTGTCTCCTGTGCATGACTGTTGCCCAGTCCACTTCTCCTGGTCCTTCACGCTTCTTCTTTTCAATTGGCGTGGCCGCTTGATTTCCTGCAGGGCTGGTCGCTGAGCGTTTGCCCTTTGCCGGAGTAGCAGTCAGCGTGCTCACGCTGAAGGTTTTTTTTGCTTCAGTTGGCAACAGAAAAAACAGGGAGTCCTAGAGTGCTTTCTGCGTCTGCCGCTTTTGGTTGAGCTCTGTTAGAGCCCGCGCAACTTCGTCGAGTCCCTCCTTGATGGTGGTGCTCACGTTCTTCTGTTTATCGGCTGCTGCCTGCATCTTGACTGTGACTTTTTCTATATCAGAGATTACCTTCTGAATATATTTCTCCGTCTTGAAAATCTTCAATTGCAGGATCTTAATCTCTCCTCCTGCTATAGCTGTGATATCCTCTCCCTCTGTAGTTTTCCACGTTGCGTTGGTGTTGTCTTCCGCTGCGTGTATTTGGCCCTCCCCAAAATCCTTAGGGCCGGCGCCAGCCACCGGGGCTTTCACCCGATCGGAACCAGCGAGGAGATCGTTACTCCTTTGGGGTATTCTGTTTTCAATACACTCAATCATAGTTGGTTTTAATTCGGGGTTTCTTCCCCTAGCTGGTTTTGGCCACCCCGGGTATTTGATTTCCCCGGTACCACCCATATCTGGGAGGCATTCCCCTATCCGCAACCTGGGGAGGCGCCCGATGGAGGCCCGATGATGATGATTTTTTTTTTTTTACGAGGGAATGTGGAAAATGTGCTGACACGCACCGAGAAGGGTCCGCACTTCTCTCTAGTGTCATGATATTGATATCGTCACTACAATGTTCTTAATATATAAAAATATACACAAAGATCTTAATTTGACCATTATAGTGACGCTACCAACTACCGACTAAAAACCACCACCCTTTCTTCTTGGCAGGAATCCCCCCGGAACTGCTTTCGCATTACTTCAGGGGGTGCCGTTTCTTCGCCTACTGGGGCGCCTGCTGGTCTTCTTTGTCGGCCTTGTGTCCCAACCAAGATGTACGCATCGTCCTCAGGAGAGCGGTGGTACCGCTCATCGGGCTCGTCGGCTTTCGACATCTTGATTGGGTGTGGCTGGTTGGGCTGTATCTCTACACACTTTACACTTTCTGCTGGATCTCTTGCTGGTTCCATTATTCTCCTGAATTCGATCAGCGCCATGTCCCAGCCAAGATGTACGCATCGTCCTCAAGAGCACGACAATGTCGCGCAACGTACTCGTCGGCCTTCGACATCTTGATTGGGCATGGCTGATTTTCATGGTCCGATGGAGTGACTCATGGTAGATTCAGTCTCTGTTCCTTCTTCTTATACCGTAGCACAGTTTCTCTCTGGACTATTGATTTTTCCCCCTTTCGTGGAGGTAGGCTTGGAAGAGCCCGTCACCTGTGAGAAACTGCGTCAGGAAGTAGTTGGTTTCGCCATGTTCTCTCTCCACCCACTTATCAAGTCGGCTTATGAGCTTGGCTGTCCATCTGCCCCTAGTATCCTTTCTCCTTCTCGTTTTCCATTCTTCCATGGTGTGAGCTCTGGCTTGTACCTTTGCTTCGAGTTTGCCTTCTTCTGCCTCCTTCTCGTAGATGTTTTTACGCTCCCTGGCTTGGAGATTGATTGGAATTATTCCAGCTAACACGAGTATAGCTGGCTCCGAAACCGTGCAGTAAGAGCAGGCCACTCTAAGCGCCCCAAGCTTTTGTACGTGTGCCATCCGCTTCCTATATATCTCAGTTCTGAGTGCGTCTGCCCAGATTTCTGCTCCGTACAGAAGATTTGATGTTGTCACAGACAACAATAGGCGGCGCTTGCTCGGTTTTGGGCCTCTAACGTTGGCCATGAGTCTGCTTAGGGCTGCGGTTACGTTGGCAGCTTTTTCGGACGCTTGCTTTATCTGCTCCCAGAATTTTAGCGTCGTGTCTACTAGTAAACCAAGGTATTTCACAGCCTTCTTTGTGATTATCTCCTGGTTTCCCACCTGTAGCGGAATGATGGTATCTATCGTCTTAGCTGTCAGTACGACGATCTCAGTCTTCTGGACGCCCAGGCTCAGACCGTGTTCCTTCATCCATCCACTAACGCGCATCATCACTTGGTTAAGCTTCCACTGGGCTACCTCCATATTTCGGGCCGCAATCATCGCAGCGATGTCGTCCGCGTATCCCACCAGGGATGTACCCTCTGGCATCTCCATACGAAGGATGCCATCGTACGAGATGTTCCACAGGTCCGGCCCTAGTATGGACACCTGTGCAGCCCCGGCGTTGATCTTTTTTTTGCGGATTCCTCCCTCTGTGTCGTACAGGAGAACTCTATCTTTCAGATAGCTATTTACCATACGCAAGAGATACGGCGGTACGCGAAAGTTGTGCTCGAGTGCATATAATTTATCGGTCCATCTGGCTGAGTTAAAAGCATTTTTAACATCCAGGGTGACTAGTAGGATGATCCTGCGGGTGTAGCGGCTTGTTCGTTGCTCTGCTTGCGCGGCTCTCGCCACCTCCTGCACTGCATCCACCGTAGATCACCCCTTCCTAAACCCGTACTGGTTGTTTGCCAGGTCTCCTGCCGCTTGTACTGCTGCCTGAAGACGGGGCTTTAGCAGTTTTTCTAATAGTTTTCCAGCAGTGTCGAGCATACATAAAGGTCTGTTTGCTGATGGGGAATTCAGTTCTCCATTTCCCTTGCTGATGAGTACCAGCCTCTGCATTTTCCACTGTTTTGGAAACAATCCTGCTTTCAGACAGCTGTTGAACATTTTCAGGAGCAACTGCGGACTGATGTGCGCTACTGCCTTTAATGCTTCCGGTGGTATTCCATCGGGTCTTGGAGCTTTCTTATTTTGAAGAGATTTAACAGGCTTTTCGAGTTCCTTCTCTGTAAAAAGCGGTATTTCTGCGCCGTCGATTTCTTCGATATTCTAGCCTCTGATTTGATGCGTGGGAAAAAGTTTATCCACGATATGTGCCATTGTTTCCTCGTCCCTTGCGGCAGCTGATGCGAGGGATCCAAGTTAGCATGTCACAATCTTGTAGCCCAGCCCCCAGGGTTCATTATCAACCTCTTTGCAGAGGATATTCCACACAGACCTTTTGCTTCGTTTAATTGCGTTTCGAAGTTCCTTCTTCGCAGCTCTGCACTCTGCCTTCCTGATAGTCGCTTCTACTGGCCACTTTTTCCGCAGTCTTTGGAATTTCCGTCGTAAGCTGAAGCACTCCGTTCTCCGCTGATATATCTCCTCGTTCCACCAGTATGCCGGTCCTCGATTATTTCGTGGTCTCCTTCGGGGCATAGCTGCTTCACATGCACGGTGAATGAGGCTCATCGTGTCTTCCACCAAGGATTCAGCGTTGTCTGTTCTCTCAGTGTGCCGACATATCGTGTCGCCTGTTTTCTGTCCATTCTCTATCCTGCGCATATGTTACTCCTCCTGCTGGTTTGATGAGCACCGCTTCTGCTCGTCTCTTTCCAGTCTTTATTGTATTTTCTTGCGGTTTGTGGATGTTCTTCCTTCCTGCATCATCTGTGTCTGCTTTCTTTTGCTGCGCGACTTTCTTCCTCTCTTCCCTGATTCTCCTTCCTCTCGCAGTTTGCCAGTCTGTCGGAGATGCTACTTCATCCTTCCTTCTCTTATTTACCGGAGTGACCATGACGGCGGAAAGACCGAACATGGTTTCGGAGCACTCCCAGTGGGCTGCGACCGTCACCAATCGTGTGTTTGGTCCGCGGGCCTATTTTATTTCAGCCCTACCCTCTGTTTCCAGCGAGCATTCCCCTATCCGCCACCTGGGGACGCGCCAAGTAGAGGTAACACCTCCCCTTCCCCGCAGACAACTGCGGAGGTCCTTGGATGATGATGATGATAATTATGATTTTTTTTTTTTTGTTACAGAAGTAAAAACGGCAAATGCTCATGCACCAACTACATCCGAACTTTGGGATTACTTCGCATTACTTCAGAAGACGTAGGCTGTCTATTGACTCGTGTATTTTCTGTATTCTCCTTCTTTTTTCTGAATAATGTTTCTGATAGTTCTGTATGTGGTGTCCCAATGCTGTTCGGACTTGAGCAAATTCTCCATCATATGTCGAGGAGTGAAGGGAGACTCCGTTTCTTGTTCGAAACTTTCTCTCTCGCGGATCCATCTGTCACACTCAAAGATTGTGTGTCTTGCATCATCACTTTTACCGCAGTACATACATTTGTCTGATTTGGCCCATTTCCTTCCATGGAGGAGCTTAGAGAAACACCCGTGTCCTGATAAAGCTTGCGTCATAAAATAATCTATTTCCCCATGTTTCCTAGATATCCATTCGCTTATCGATGGAATCAGTTCATAGGTCCATCGTGCATGTTCTGCCGTTTCCCACAGCTTCTGCCATTTCTCCATGAGGTTCTTCCTCGCGTTTTCTGGGTTGCAGTCTTCGTTGCTTTTTCTGCTGCTTCATTTATTTGTCTCGCGAAGTTCAATTTTTTGTCGAGATACGTCCCTAAGTATTTTATCGCAGGACTAGGTTCTATTTTGAAATCCTGTATGGTGAACCAAACAGGACTCAATTTTCTCCTTTGAGTGACCATCAAGGCTTCAGTCTTTTCAGGGGCTAGTTGGAGGCCCCTATTTTCCAGCTCATTGAGGATCATCTGCATTACAGCGTTGGTCGTGTTCATAAAAATTTCTTCCATTCTGGCAATCACTATCAGCAGCAGATCGTCTGCATATCCTACCAGCCTGACATTTTCTGGAAGCTTCATCCTCAAAATCGGATCGTAGAGTACATTCCACAGAGTCGGTTCAAGGATCGAGCCCTGTAGAACGCCGCTACTTGTCGAAATTGTTGTTGAATTCCCTTCTGCCTATATTATTATTCTTCTCTGGGATAGGTATGAACCTATGAGACTGATCAGTCCCTCTTCTATACCCCTCCGTCTCAGCTCGAGCAGAATCTCTTGCCATGAAGCACTGTTGAAGGCATTTCTCACGACTAAAGTGACTATAGCACACAGCTTTTTGTTTCGCCTTGCGTAATTTCCAGCCATTCTTGCGACTCTCATCACCTCACTGACTGCGTCTGTTGTTTGTCTGCCCTTCCTGAAACCATATTGGTTATTTGACAAACCCCCGGTTCGTTCCAACTCTTGATTGAGCCTTTCCAGAATGAGCTGCTCGTACAATTTGCCTTCTGCATCAAGAAGGCAGATTGTCCTGTAAGAAGATGGACTCTTCTGAGGCTTGTTCCCCATCTTGAGAAGCACGAGTTTGGCGATCTTCTACCTTTCAGGAAAAATGGCTTCCCTCGAAAGCGCATTGTAGACTGCCAGCAGATACTCTGGATTTGCAGTGATAACTACTTTCCGAATTTCGGCTGGAATTCCATCTGGTCCTGGTGCTTTCTTGTTCTTAAGCCGGTCACAGGCTGCGACTAGTTCCGCTTGAGTGCAAGGTTTAACGAGACTATTTTCCCTGAAGTCAAAATTGACTGGCTCGTGCTTGGGAAAGAGATGGTCAACAACTTCTTCCAAAAAAGACATGGTTAGCTCTGGTTTGGGAGGAAAACCGGTCATTCTCTTCATTACGATTTTGTAACTGTTTCCCCACACATCTTCGTCCACCTCCTTGCAAACTGTCTTCCAACAGGCCTTTTTTGCCTTCCTAATGCTGAATCGCAGACTTTTTTTCGCCTTTAGGTAGATCAACCACTTTTCCATAATTGTTGTTTCAACCCCTTTTTTGACGCTTCTGGTATATATTCGTCTAGCTTTATTGCATTCTACCCGCAATTTCACTATCTCGTCGTTCCACCAGTATGCACTCTTTCTCCCAGGAATTATCACTCTTTTTGGCATAGTTTCATTGCAGAGCTCCTTGAGAACATTTGCGAATCCGTCTACTGAAATTGTATCATCATTTATGTCGACTTCACTAGCTATTTGGCTCAGTGTCTGCCTGTTCAACTTCGGCACAACCCATCCGGTGTACTCTTCCTTTTTTGGAGTGTTCTCTCTCTTTTCTCGCACTATTTTGAAGATGATGTATCTATGATCACTCATAGATTCATCATGGCTTACTCTCCATTGCTCGATTTTCCGAATCACATCTTCAGTAGCAAACGTTAGGTCCCGCACTGAGGAGTAACCACGCGCTAGATAGGTCGGTTAATCACCTTGGTTCAAAACCACCAACTCGTTTTCCGCGACCCATTCAGCGATGGCTTGGCCTCTAGTATCCGTGTACGTCAAAACCCCATAGTGGCGACTTCGCATTGAAGTTCCCTGCCACAATAGCGCTCTCCTTATTTATACGGATTCTCTCTGCAATCTCCCCAAGAGTGCTTTCGAGATACTCAACTTTTTTGTTCCCTGAGGAGTAGCAACTGTAGATTGTTACATCCCCAGTTTCAATGTAGGAGAAACCCGAGCCACATCCGTAGTCCTCTATCACCATCTTACCATCTAAAACCTTTATGGCTGTGTCAATTTCATTGTCGTAGGCAAAGTCTTTTCTGACTGCAACGGCTATTTTATTCGGCTCACTAATCAGCAGCACCTTTGCTTTCTTCTCTTTGCCGTACTGGACCGCCATATCCAGAGCAGCTCGACTCCTATTCGTATTAATTTGGAGGTAAATTATGTCTCCTGCCATTTTTTGCTTTTGCTTGCCAGCCTTCAAATCTTGTTCGGTTTTTTGGGCACTGCGTACTACATGTTTAATGCCCTTCTTCTTGACAATCCAGGCAGTGGGGCGCATTCTTACAACCCACGGCTTTGTGGCCTTCTTTTCCACATTTTCGGCAAAGATTTTCACGATTAGGGCCATCACAATCTGACTTTAGATGTCCGAGTTGCCAGCAGTTAGTGCATATAGCCTCCCTCACTCTTTCAGAGACACTGCAGACTATCCACCCAATTTTAATCTTCCCTCGTTCAATGAGCTTCTGTGCATCTAGGTCTTGCATGATAACAGTTATATTCTGTTTTCCTCCATATGCTGGTCTCAAAGCTCTTACCTCAAAATTACTTCTGTCTATTCCTATATCCCTGTGGATCGCTTCTTTGACTTCGTCTTCTGACGCAACCCCATCCATTCCTCTTATATGGATGACCCTCCGATTTTCGAGAGCCGTTACTTTGGCTGCTGGGTTCTTCTTTGCCACCTGTTTTTCAAGAACTTCCGGGTCACCACTTTTAACGGTTAGCAGAACGCCACCATTTCTCGTCTTCTTTATTTCTTGGATTTCTATTCCATGCTCTTCGGGATTCAGATTTTCCTTCACAATCTTTAGTTTCTCTGCGTAGGAAGTTCCTGCCATTTTGATGCATATAGCTTCTTCTTTGCGCGGCCTACTTTTCCTCCCAAATTTAGGATAGGTCAAGTCCTTTTCTTTCCTTCTGTTGTTTTGAGCGTCGATTTCATTTAACTCTACAACCCTCTTTTCTACTGCACCGTATATGTTGACGTCAATATTTGTATCCATAAAAATAAATTCCAGGATCTTTCTGGTTGCTTTACCACTCATTCCCTCCAGCTTTGGTATTGCAGCTTTTGTCTTCTTGTGTTTAACAATAAGGTCTTTAGTTTTTTCAATTACCCTGAATATATCTTCTGGACAAGCACCGTCTTTCGTTCCCTGGTCCGAAATAATAGGATAATAAATATCCCTGCTCTCTTGTGTTGTCTCCTCTTCATCGTCGGGAAAGCTCATCGTGTAGGTCATTCGAGCAACATCTCCCTTCTCTTTGGCCTGTTTTTTCAAGCCAGCTTTTCCACCAGTTTTAGCAATGGCACTCTCCACTGCCCTTTGTTCGGAGGTGATGCTTTTACTGCATGGTAGAACAATCACTGCGTCAGTTGGTGACTCCCACACACTTCCCTCGAATACTCGTATATTTGGATATACATCCTGGTCCCATGAGGCCTTGACAGCTCTTTGGTAAGCTTCAAAGGTGCCATTTCCTCTCAGCTCTTTTTCAGTTTCTTTCAGTTTGAGGGCCCTAGTGCACCCTTCACACGTTATTGGACTGTCTAGCAGTTTCTGAGCTTCTTTCCCCTGTTCGGCCTTGAGGAATTCTAGTTCCCCTCTCAGCCTATAATTCTCCTTCTCCATTGCCTCCAACATGTACTTACGTTCGGGCGACCTGACTGCCTCAGATAACCAGTCTCTCATTAATTTGCTCAGCAGTTGTTGGCTAAGGGAGAAGAGCACGCCACTTATCTCCTTGATCTCCCTTTTCGCGTTGTATGTCTCTTTGATGACCTTATCCATCTCTTTGATGTTTTTGCACATTTTTTGGACTAGTGTCTTAAAGGCAATTCCGTCAGACGCATAATTCTTACTCTCACTTTCCGGTGAGTCCTCAGTTCTCTTACGCTTTGCAGGGGCTTGAGATCCAAGGAATTCCGGGGAACTCGGAATGTCCGGTAGAGATTGAGTTCTCATAGCAGGGGGGTTTTAGAATTATAAATCTGATCCCTTGATTCAATTGCCATTATTTTTGCGTAATTTATAGTTTTTGGTACTTCTATGGGTTTTGCGCTACAATTAAATATTGGTAGAGTGATTTTATTATTTTTTATTTGGTAAATACCGTCTGATATTCCTTCTTGATTTTCTATCCAATCGTCTTGATTATTTTCTTCTGTTTTAATTTGACAAACTAAACTTGAGTGTTGTGAGCTGTATTCTCCGTCATCATGTAATGGTAGTTGCTTACTTTCAAAAATTAAATAATTTGTAGTTTAATGAGTATTTATCGAATTTATTAAAGAATGATAAACCTATTATGCCGTCCTATGGTGAGGGAAAGTCATCATCGATTATGTGAAAAAGGTGACTCTTTCCTAAGTAATTAAGATTTATTGCACTGTTCCATTGATGTTTATCATTTCCCATTACATAGTTTTTTATAAATCGATGCGTCGGTTGATTTAATGGTAAAGCTTATTCCTTATTAAATTAAGTGAAGATCCAGAATCTACTAATAATCTGTTTTTTTCCGTCAGCTCTTCTTCCTTGTATGGATTGCAACCGTCCAGATATTGCGGAAATTCGTCTGAGTTCTCGTAGTCTATCTGCTCGTTCTCCTCTTCTTGGGTCATTTCCTGATATTCTATTTCCTCCTCTTGGTTTTCTGAGGAATATATATCCTTTTTCACTCTCACCTGAGTTTGAGGTGGTCGTTTCGGGTTTTGAGTATTCTGAAAATTTTGGGATTTAGTGTAACATTGTGTCGCCAAATGTCCTAGTTTCCCGCATTTATAACATTTTATTTTTAACCTATCGGCTAAGAGCATATTCTGATTTAATGCTTTGAATGGTGTTGTGTGTGCTTGAGGTCTAGGTATAGATGTTAATAGTTGTGGTCGTGAGAGCTGAGTTATGGTTTTACTAAATGGTTGCGAACGAATGGTTTGAGCTTCCCGTAGCCATATATCCATTTTTACTGTCGAATTTTGTGCTTCCGTCAAACTAGAGGGTTTTTGAGCTTTTACCTGAAGTCCTATTTCCCTTTTTAAATTTAATAAATATCTTTTCAGACATTCTCCGTCTTCAATATCTAAAGCAACTTTTCTTTCCGTCCGATTTGTATGTTCACTTTGTACTGCATATTTTAATTCATTAACTGCCTGTCGGAATCTTAAATTAAAATTTTGTGTTAATTCTGTTTGTCCCTGTTTTATATTTTCTAATTTAGACCTTAATACAGACACCGATCCTAATTGTGATAAATTTTGTCGTAAGGAAATAAATAAATCTTCAAAGGAGCTCATTCTCATATATCTCAGTGCCTTCTCAGCAGTACCCTTTATTTTTCGGCTATTATAAAACCTAATAAAAGGTCGGGTTGACTACATCTTTTTCTTCCCTGTTTAAACGATTTAGTGAAGTCTTCAATTCCCATGTCATCACGACCATTAATTTCTTTTATTGTTCGGATTATCTCCTTTGCCGACATAAAATCGATACTACCTTCACCTTGCTCTCGGTTGTTTATGTTATGAGGTGTTCCAGTGGGTGTTACGGTTGAAGGGTTGGATGGCATATCGATTACGCGGGAGTTGCGCGATGTGGTGTTTAGCGGCGCATGTTTTACTTTTATTTCTTCGTCCTCACTTTCGTCGCTCGTAACATCAGGGTGATCTGTCACTATCTCTCCCTTTAATCCTATCCTAACATTCAAGAATGTTACAAATTACCCAGAACAATTAATCCGTACAATGTTTATAATCTTAGAATTAACACTTCTTACAACTAATCTTCTTTACTCACTGTTCGTTGAGTTGTTAACTCGCGGGAGACCGTAGACTCCTGAAGAATTCAATACCTGTGATGCAATCTCTGCTACCTCATTTGGGTTGCTGCTTCGCTGGTAGGCCGATGCCTCTTCCGCCTGTTTGCGGGCCTCGTTCTTTTTCAAAATTTTCCTTTTTGAATTTCTTATTCGATTATTTTTCGTAGTATAGCACCCTAGATAGTTCAGGCACTAGTTTCAACAATCGAATAATACTTTTCATCACGCATGCATGGAATATGCCATATTTCACATCTGTTTCCCGTGCGCATTGTGGCATATTGCGCATGCCGTGCGAATAGCGTGCGTTCTACAATGATCGCACGCTGCTCCGTGTTTTAGAAGAAGTAAGTATAAAAAAATGACAAATAATATTGATATATAATTAATATGAATATTCATATTGATTATATGTAATCATAATAAAAAAAAAACCTATTAGAACTAAATATCATACTTAAATATGCCCACAGCAGGTTTCAGGTTAGGTGCGTTTGTTTCGTGAAAACACGGCCAATTCTCCATCGGCACCTGAAATTATCTTTTTGATTGGGGTGTTTTTCCTCTCGGTGGCCTCCGCTCCCCGAAGCCCCCACCCACCCCCCTCCCCCACCGACGATATTCCGCACTCGCTTCGCTCGTGCGGATAAAATACGAAGAATGCATATTCCTCACATTCGTAATGAAAAATAATGTGTGCAACTCGTGTGGTATTTCTTTTTTGAAATAATCTTACAATTTCGTTCTTACTTTGGTTCTTGGGTCGCCCGTAAGTAGATCCGGAGTTTTCTTGAGTTCCGTGGAACTCTTCTCGTCGTATTTTTAGTTCCCTTCTGTCTTTTTTGATTTCCGTAGAAATCTTTTCTTCTTTCGGATCTCCGTAAAAATCCAATGTTCCTTTTTGATTGAATTCCGTAGAGTTCGTTTCTTCTTTTTTGGATTTTCTTAAAAATCCTTCCAGGCTCGTCTTGAAGATAGTCTTCTTTTGAAATAAATTCGTCGAAGCACTATCCTGGCAGGATCGCCAAAAATGTTACGGGTCAGGATCGCCGAACATGCACAATGTATATATAGATACCATTTATTCACTAATTACAAGGGTGAAGACCGGGGAGGAGTACTTTACTCTATAACGACGAGGTGGAGAACTGAACTAAGGAACTGACCCCGAATGGGCGGTTTATATGTAAATAGATTTGAAACGGCAAAATGTTAAAAGTGTAAATTCTTAAACCAAATGTATACAATTTGGAATTATTTAAAATGAAAACCAAATACTTTTGTAGTTTGTTAACATTCCATTTTAACACCTATGCTTACAGGTTAGGTTTACCTACTACAAGAAAATACCATAAATTAAATTTTATACCATTTATTGGATGATAAAATTGACACAAAGTCATCATTTTGGCTTTTTTTTAAAAAAAAGTGTGCTTCTCAGTTTTCAAGATTCGAAAACTATTCATGTTTAATAGGTTATGTTCGTTGACAGCAACGAGATAGATCACTTTTCACGTGCTGATTCCTTTTTATTCACTTTTCTTTAGAATAAAATTTCGTTTCACTAATAGAAAGGTTGTGTGTCGTTTATATCTATGATATTAATTCAATTTTTTGCATAATAACATGATTTCCACTTTTTCCACTTGTTGTGCCCACTGGGTATTAATTAGACCTTCTAGTTTTCCTATAAATAATCCCTGATAAGGGGCTCTAAATTGGCCCCGAAACATGTTGGTTCCCTAGCAGTATAAGAAGACGGAGACAGGAAAAAGTGAGAGGTTGTTTTTCCTACACAAAATATTCTTTTCATTGAATATGCTTATTCTATACAGAATTATATAGTAATATTTTATTATGAAGATATTCTCAAAACATTGCATACAAAAATAGTATGTCCAATATTTTTCCTACCCAAAATATATTCTACACAACATATTTAAAACAGCAAATAAAATATTTTTTACACAAAGTAGATCCTACACAAAATTAAATGATTATAGTTTTACTTTAACTATTGTTGCTGCTATCAGTTATACCTGCAAGGTAAGTATCTTTTAACTAATTTTCAGTTGTTTAAACAATTATTATTTGTTTTAACCATTTTTGTCTGTAAATCGTGAAATGTTATTGTTTCTGGGATAAATGATATAGTGTATGAATTTCAAGGATAATAGTTAAAAAAATATATTACTTCCCTGGCGGACCGGCCGAACGCAAACATTACGCTGCAGCGTAACGGTAAAGTAATGGTAAAGTAATGCTAAAGTAATATGGCATTATAATTAATAAAGGAAACGAAATTAATATGTAAATTGTTGCAATTATAATAAAACGTTGAAATTTACATTAAATGGTCATGCCGTAATTGCAACAAGTTGCTTTCTCAGCGTTAAAAAATAAAAAAACAAAGTGGCTGTCATGCAAGTCGGGTCCCTGCAGACTGGCAACCCACTTAAAGCCACGTTAGCGGGTTGCCAATATGCAGGGGCCCGACTGCAATGACGGTCACTATGTTTTTTTATTTTTTAATGCTGCAAAAGCAACTTGTTGCATTGCGGCATGACCGTTGAACGTAAATTTCAACGTTTTATTATAATTGCAACAGTTTACATATTAATTTTGTTTCCTTTATTAATTATAATGCCATATTACTTTACCATTACTTTAGCATTACTTTACCGTTACGCTGTAGCGTAACGTTTGCGTTCGGCCGGTGCGCCAGGGTTCCAATATTCGTTAATTGTGTAATTAGTTCTAGGAAATAATAACTTTTTATGATTGAAAGGAAAAAAATCGCATAAGCAAATGAAAATCATTCAAATAAGTACTAAATATGTTAAAGAAGAAATATGATTTATTCTTAAAATTTATCATCAATTTCGAAAAATAATAACTTTTAACGCTTTACAGGCGAAAAAAGTTGTTTGATAAAATAATAGTTATTTAAGCAAATCCAAATTAATTAGAAAGTACTTGGAAACTTGTCGTTCATCCAATAAAAATAACTTAGAATATTTGTCATATAGCAGTCACAAGTTTTAATGTAAAAGTATAATCATATTATTTTGTGTAGCATCTACTTTGTGTAGAAAATATTGTATTTACTATTTTTAATATGTTGTGCAGAATATATTTTGTGTAGGAAAAATATTGAAATAATATTTTGGCCTACAATATTTTGAGAATAACTTCATAATAAAATATTACTATTTCATTCTGTGTAGAAAATATTCTGTGTGAGGAAAATATTTGACAGAATAACTTTTGTACAATATTTCAGAAATATTTTCAGGATAAAATAATTACTATTTAATTCTGTGTAGGAAATATTCTGTGTAGAAAATCTTTTGTGTAGGAAAATATAATAGTATTAAATTCTGTGTAGAAAATATTTTGTGTAGGAACAGTATAACAGTATTAAACAATATTAAATTCTGTGTAGGAAATATTCTGTGTGGAAAATATTTGGCCTAGAAAAAATATGATAGTATGCGCTATGGGGCCATTAATTAATTACGTAAGGGCGATTTTGACCATTTTTAACTCCCCCCCTTCCCACCGCCCACGTAAGAATACATAAGATTTCTTGACCCTCTCCCCTCTCTTACGTGATACTCAACTTCGAATTTTTCTAAATAGCGTTGAATAGTTACATATCATTAGAAAAACTTAAACACGTTGTTATTTGACGTAAACAACAGATTTTTATTTTTTGAAAAAATAATATTAGTCTTTGGAAGTAGTGGTAGCTACTAAGATCGTTGGAATTGAAACAATAATTGACGTAGTAAGATATTACGTAAGAATGGATTACCCCCCCCCCCCCCCACGAGGTAAGGTCATGTACAGACTTAAACAAAAATTCTCCCCCTCGGGACCCTTACGTAATTAATGAATGGCCCCTATGTACAATATATTTTGCGTAGAATAAGTTTGTATAGGAACAGCTTTTCCCTTGACAGCCTAAAAGTTAAATGTTCCATTGCAATGCCTGTTTATATATTTAATTTTCACATGTTTTATGAAAGCCTTTCACGTTTGCAAAATGATAGAAAAAATTTTATTTTGCAACACCAGCCTCAAAAGTTGACGTTTTCATGCTTCTTAATGGTGCCTAAACCCAGATAACAATACGTGCCGGTACTTGATTGGCCCGACGGGCTGGAGACCAGCGTGCCTGCTAAATGCACGCGACAGGCCGGCAGAGTCGGAATGCGACCGAAGGGCGGACAACGGCAGACAACGGTCCGGCACATTAGGTCCTTAAGGACCTCAATTGAGCAGACAGTGTGCGAAACCATTTTCGAGCATGCGTAGTTTGAAGATGGCTTACTTTAGGCACTGGTTAAAAAGCTGAGCATGCGCACTTTAGAGATGAGGTACTTTAGACAATGGCATAGGTAACTTTAAACACTGGTATTGGTATCTTCTTGAAATAAATTTATATTCAACTTGAACAAATCTTTTAATGTTTGAAGTTTTGTTTTTAGGGTTTCGTGTGGGCCCCCCCCCCCCCCCGCGACAGAGCATAAGCGCCAACATTTTTTCTAATAATTTCTTTCCAAACAATTTTTTTTGTTTCAAAACTTTTGTTTTCAAATATTTTTCTTCACAAAATTTGTTTTCAAACATTTTTGTCAACATTTTTTTTCAACATTTTTTTGCACAACATTTTTTCTCAGAACATTTGTTTTTCAAACATTAGAATTTTTTTCAAACATTAAAAAGAGTTGCTTTTCAAACATTAAAAAAAAATGTTTTTCAAAAATTTAAAAATAAAATTTTTCTCAAAAAAATTTAATTACTCCACTCTAAGCAATATAAAATTGAAATTTTTCGTTGCCTCCTCCTAACAACTTTTTCGGACGGGCGTTACAAAAAATATCGTGTAATACACGTGCGTATAGGTAATTGGTAACTCGCGTTATTGCATCATTCACCTGCGGCTGGAAGCACTCGTCTACGTTTTCGCACTCGCTTTGCTTGTGCGCTAACCACCGACTCATGCTTCGATCCCCCGGCTTATGCTGCAAAATTCGCACTCGCCCACAATCACCTATTTTGCCTATTAATCACCTATTAAATAACTATTTTAATACTAACGGATTATATTCACTTAACACTTACGAAGGACATGAAAATACTTGTGGAATGTTGTCTGGAGTACTCAGCTGTTGACTCAAATGCGATATATTTTCTTTATAAATAAATATACGATGGAATTGTTCCAAATTTCTACCTCAAGAATACTTTTGAGTAAACTTCAACTCGCACACTTCGCAAACATGTGCTATCCTTATACTTTGAATAGAAACATTGAAATAAAAATCAGAGACAACTTACCTGGGTATTTAAACAATTTTAAACAATACGCCCCGTTTCGCCATTCTGTTGGCGACTTCTTCAATAGTGCCACACTGGCGCTTGAGCGGTGACACAATTATCCGCAATACAATAAGAATTTTCAACCTTTTTCGGAACGTATTACCCAGGACTTTGAAACTTTGACCCCATTAAAGAAAGAGAAAAGCATAATTTTGATTTCAAAAAGATTTATTTCCGCCGCTTCCAAGTATAGTGTTTTCAACTGAACAGAAAACTTAGATTCAATTATTTAAATATAAAATTATGTACTCTCCCACTGAGCACAACATTTGGCGACGTCTTGACAACATCGTTGCGACATCTTCAAGACAACTTCACGACATCCTGTGTCCATGTCATTCAGATGTCTTTGCGATATCGTAAAGACGTCGTACGATCTGACGATGTCTTTTCGACATCGTGAAGTCATCTTAACGACATGGACATAGGATGTTTTAAAGTCATCGTAAAGATGTCGTAACGATGTCGTGAAGACGTCGCCAAATTTTGTGCCCACTGGGCATGTAGTGGAAAACTGCTTATTCACCATATGTTCGAGTTCCACCACCACTTCCCTCTTCTCAGGTTCAGAGGCTTGGGGGGTGGTCGCTCTCGTGAAGTTGAATGAGTAGAGGACGGTGGTGGTGTTAAATTCCCATCTGGCAAATAAGCAGTTTTCCCCTACTTGGACAGGCCAGAGTTAGAATAATAGGATTTGCTACTATGGGATATTGGTCTTCTTCCAAAATAACGAGGTATTTCCCGGGCGCAAAATCCATATCCGTATGGGGACGGCGACTGACACTTGCCGTCGCTAGGATCGCTAGTGCGCCTGGCAATACACAAGACGACGGTTCCAACGGCGGTAACGTCTGCTATTCGAATAATAACAGTCCTTCATAACGCAGCTTTGTGGTGATTGCTTCAAGCACTATTTTCGAAATGCCAGGTCTGCATGTGGCATTTGGGTGTGCAAATAAAGGAGCAAATCGCTTTCCAAATAACAAAGAACTAAGGAAACCGTAAATAATGCCTTGTTCTTGTGTACAAGGTACATCACCACTCACGGTGCTGCCCTCTCAGCTGAGCTTGACAAATCGCCGTCCCCATACTCATTTGCATTCTTCACAATTCACTTTGCTTTTTACCGCGGGTTTTATACAAGTTTCAATTCAAATATGTCCAATTTTCCAACTTCCCGGTAATTCTTCCCGCCAATTTCAGTGTTCACTTGCATCTTGCTCTTATCCACCCAACGTTTTTCGACGGGTAAAAAAGTCACCTATCGAGTGATCCCCACTCGTCACTCTGGTGGGTAGGTATTCACTTTTTCGAAATTTCATTTGCCCTAAAACTCATTTTGCCGGAAAAATCGCTAGATTTACGGCCGATGTAAAAATAAATTATAGAGGGGATCCCGCTTGTGAATTCGGTGAAAATCGTTGTACAAATAGACGTTTGGTGGCGCTTATGAGAATTCTTTGTCATTTAAATTTGCTTCTACTTTTAAATGCAAGAGAAAATCGAAAAAGGTTGGAGGTTTTTGAAAAGAGGAAACTGATAAGTAAATATAATGTGAATTTTATTATTCAGTAAGGAAAGATTAATATTGAAATGCTTGAAAAATGATAAGATGGATGGGTTTTCAAAGGTCCGTTCGATCTGATAATTATAAACCTGGTATTCCAGGTCTTGAAAATTCATATTTCTCGGGGAAGTTTGTTTGAGAACTGAAATATAAGATACCGGGATGGTTTTTCAAGGATCTCATTGGTCTGATATTAAAACCTCATGAATTTAATAATTAAACCTTGTAGCCCAGGAGCTGGAAATACATATTTCTCGGAAATTACTAGGTTGAATCATTGGATTCTTAAAGGTACCTTTAGGAATCCATTTGAAAATCTTAAATTTCAGTTCATAACCTCAATTCCCCAAGGAAGATGTGATTTCAACACTGGGACTACAGGATTTGATTGTTAGAATAATGAGACCTTTGAAAACCCATCCGGGGATCTCAACTTTGAGTTCATAATCCTACTTCCCTGAATAAGATGTATTTCCAAAAACCTGAAATACCAGGTTTAATTATCAGAACAATGAGACCTTGAAAAAACCATCCTCACATCTTAAATTTAAGTTCTCGACCAAACTTCCCCGAGAAATATGTATTTTCAAGACCTGGGATACCAAGTTTAATCATCAGTGGTAAACATTTCTAACCAGAAAAATGATGTATTATAGCAATAAAAAAAACGTATAGGGTGCATCAATCTTAATTGAAACATTCCCGGTAAGAAGGCTTGAATAGAATAGGATTGAGAAATTCAATTTCTGTGAATACCTGATTTTCCCTTCGTTCTCTTATATCAGAAACAGTATTAGAAAGAAGCAACTGCTATTTCTGTCAATACACTTTGAAAAATATAATTTCGAATTCACATAGAATTTATTCGCAATTATTAAATTATTTACTATCACTATGCATGTACAATTATTAAAGTCATATTAAAATTTATTTCATCTACATTGAATTCAAATTTTCAATTTATTTAAAATAACTAATTTTTTTTAAACACATAAATTATATTTGGAATTTAGGTATTACAAAATGTATTACACTCAATTCAGTTCATTATATTGAAATTGAGAATAATACATTACATATAAATCCAATGTAAATTTCTTGAATTGAAATCACTTGATCTCTCCGAAGTGCAAACTTGAATTCAGTGAAATAGACCCTTCCTAACTTATATTCCAAAATGGATAATTGAAACAATTTTATGCAAACATTTCTTGAAGGAATTAGAGTGAATTAAATACACTTCAAATCTATCCTGCTTTACGGATTACGAAAGAGATGTCATTAACGCTATATGAATAGGCGGAGATTACATTTTTGAGATAACCTATTCTATTTTTGTACATTGAAGCCTAAAGGGAAAATCAGGTATTAAAAATAATAGAATTACCTCGGCATTTACGTTAGAATCAGAAACTTTTAATCTTATTCTATTCAAGCCTTCTTACCGGGTTGTCTTATATTTTTGAATATCATTTAATTATATATTTACTTACCAGTTACCACTTTTTAGAATACTTCAAAATTTTCTCCCTTTCCCTATTTTTTCTATCACATTTAAAAATAAAAGCAAATAAACGACAAAGAATTCTCATAATATTTTTCTACTGAAAAATTCTTGAAAATCTATTCATTAAACTATTTAAACAGATCGTATTCGCGGAAAGTAAATTTTTACAAAAACACATATCTTTCAAATATGAAAGTATTTTGAACATTGGATTAGATGAAATCGAAGTGTCGAGTTAGAACCAGCTTTGCAGCAGGTAGGAAAACCTGAATTCAGGATCTTTTGCAATTAATGTATCGGACTAAAATGACAATTCTACTTTACACGAAAACTTGAGTCAAAATTGTGATTTTCAAAGATTTTTCCAACTTTTCTCTGTAGCTTTTCGCCACTGGTCAACAGTAGCCTAGACCCCTCTCCCAGTATTAGGTGCTCCTTATTAAAAATGAGAATTCAATGAACATAATAAAACAAAGTACAATTTTTAAAAAACTTTTATTTTGAGCTCACGTTTATAAGTTTCTTTCTATTTTTGGTGGATAGCGAATACTTTGTAGGTTGTATTCAATTCATAAAAATTCTACGGCTGTTCCGAAGAATTAAAAAATTGGAAAATTAACTTTAAAAAATGTTTTTGATCGGTTATCGACCATTCTAAATAATGTTAAAACTTATGTCACAAATCAACCTACGAAGTAGAAGGACGAGCCTTTTTTAGAACGAGGCTATTTTTTACTAGTAATCTGTATTATCTTCAGAGATGGTAACTATCGATC
>CAKNXH010059212.1:0-43148 GCA_932178445.1 Andricus quercusramuli | reverse complement strand
TGCTTCTACATCGTCACAGTCATGGCCTTGGTCGGCGCTCTCACATGACATCCGGCTGTGTCAAGTCGGATGCATGCTTCTACATCGTCACAGTTGTGGCCCGTAGGCGCCTGCAACAGGGCGACTAGCCGCCGCAGGCCAGACGCCATGCTTCTCTTATAGTCGATCTGTCTAATCAGAATTCATTCATATGAATTCATGGTTCCAAGCACCTTAAAGCATTTATGTGAGGGAAAATTATCATAGTAATCAACTCATCATAGTAAGTGTGAGGTCTGTTATCACCATAAAATCCTAGCACCGGAAGTAAATAATAAACAACAAGCTTAGCAGGGGGCATTACCATACAATCCTAGCAAGTCAGTAAGTAAGTTTGTCCTGCCTGAGCCTTTCTCTAGGCGTTTGCAATGTTGCAAACAATCACATAGTCAGTAAGTACGTTTGTCCTGTCTGAGCCTTTCTCGAGGCGTTTGCAATGTTGCAAACAATCACATAGTCAGTAAATACGTTTGTCCTGCCTGAGAGCCTGTCTGCAGGCGTTCGCAATGACATTACTCAAACCCTAAACAGAACCTGCGTGCTGATTGATAACACAGTGTTTTGAGATCACAAAGATTTGCATATACTATAGGCGCGTCAGTCGAAAGGAATAACATAAGAAAAGGAACAAATGAAACCATTGGTTCAGAAAATAGAAAGAAGCCGAAAATTTTTAGGGATTAGATTAGACACATCAGGTCATAGCTCCTTCGACAACTGTCGCGATGTGGTCACCGACAAACGAAAACAAGTCTTCTGTGAAGCACACTAATATACATATATCAACTTTACGTGTCAAAAAGGAAAAACACATGTAGATCATTGAATTTCATAGATCAGATCGCATATTAATAAATTCATATATAAGATCACAAGTACACATGTAAATGGGAAATAGCAGAAATATTGCATGTGGGAAAATACGATATTCATAAGTGTCAGTATTAATGTCATGTCAAATTCAGGCAATCGGCATAAGGCACAATGATCAATTAGCATGCAATGTTCCATGCAAGTCAAGTGTTCGATAGTGAGAGTCGGAAACAGAGTTTAAGTTATAGAATTGTGAGTGTTTATGCTTTACGTTCATGCTCCCCTCGCTAACCCAATATCCGGCTCGAAGGACCAAAATGTTAGTTATTTAATGACGGACTGGCATGGGGCAGCAAAGGGATCACATTGAGTCATGTCGAAGTCGACTAACAAGACACCAGAATATGTATCACCATGATTATGAAAAAACCTTTAAATACCTGTTGTCAAATTTAATCCAAAACTAAGAGTACTTGAAAACGTTCATACAAATTTCACTGGAAGCCGGATATGAACCGACACCTCTTCTAGCCATCAAAGGTGCATCACCCAATTCAGCTATCCGAGTAGGTACTCATTTTGAACCCAAAAAAGGTTTTGGGGTTTTGTAGAAAATTGGCACAGATGTAACCTCCGGAAGCTACGACCACGATCGTTCACCGAACGATCGATTCCGACGCAACTGGAGGTGATACGTCGTCCGACTCGTCACTCCCCACAACACCAGGAGTTGATCGAGTCGGGAAATCACTGCATAAACACTTAAAGCACTGTTGGTGACGTTAACCTTTAACTACTCAACTGCCCGAAACGTCCATAAGAATCATTGGACTTCTAACCGTGGCGACACTGGATCACTAGCCACACTTGCCTACACCTTGAGGAATACTGAGAAGCCAGAAAAAAGGGTACCAAGTCTCAACAAGGGAGCTTCACACCACTACTCGACTCCCCACTCCCACCAAAGGGAAAGTGCCTGAAACTCAAAGAACAGAGAGAGACCCTCAAGGAGAAAGAGCACTGGGCGAAAACCACTTGATTATGAATGAAACCTTGAAGGTCACTCAAACAAGAATAACAACATCAAATAAATTATTAACAACAATATTGAAAATTGAATTTATTCATAAAGGAGAATATCTTATTTCTAAATAAATTTAATTTTACAAATTTTCTATTTATAGCTCCATCTAGTCCAAGAAGACGTTAAAGATTTTCTGTATTAGAGGAGATAAATTTGATCGATATTGTACATTTCCATTTTACAGTATGTGAAAAGATTTCTCTTCTGATTGATCGTCACCATCTCCGATGATAATACAAATTCCTATAGTAAAAATAAAACAATATTTTATTTCCATTGAAAATAGAAAGAGACTTCTAAGTGAATCTCAAATGTTTAATCACTTGCAATTTTAATTTTTATTGTGAAAGTATGGTATCTATTTTTGATTTATCTACAAGTAAAATTTTATGAATCGAAAATATCTTATTTTACGAACAAAAATGTAAAATAAGACTTTTGGACTCAAGCTCATAGCCTCAAAATTCAATCACCTCATTTCAATAAATAAATACTAGAATGAAATATTTTTTGGATAACAAGCGGTACTCCGTTTTTGAATAGCAGTATTTATACAGCGAGGAATACTGTTCAGCTTCATTATTTTTAACTGAAATTAAATTTTCGAATGATAACCTCAATTAACCTGAACTTCCGAAAATATTATTTTACGGAAATATTATTAAAGCAAACAGATTCTCCCCTGTATGAATACTTTTATTTAAAAAAGGAGTACTGCTTACTGTTGCTCACATCGCTTGATTTCAACAGCCCTAAAATAAAATAAAATCAATACTTACCAGCTTCATTTACAAGTGATTTACAAACAATTCGTTATGCGAAAAACCTCAAACTTCTCTTCACTGATCACTTGTAACATATTCTTTTCTCTGTAAATTGCATATTGCCGTGATTACTCCAAATGGTAAAT
This sequence comes from Andricus quercusramuli, assembly GCA_932178445.1. Taxonomy (NCBI): domain Eukaryota; kingdom Metazoa; phylum Arthropoda; class Insecta; order Hymenoptera; family Cynipidae; genus Andricus; species Andricus quercusramuli. Next base: position 40,302 of record CAKNXH010059212.1, on the reverse strand, counting down.
TACATTTAAAAAATTCGAGTTTTATTAAGAAAAAAACAATGAGCTTGGCCTTTTATTTCGTAGATTCAAATTGACACATATTATTATCCCCTAACGGCACCTAACGGCACCTAGCGGCACCTAACGTCAATATGAGTGACAGATCTATCAAAAATTGGCAAGCAGAAGCCCATCTATCAATTGTTTCGAAGGCGGCTAGTAATCTATTGATTTTTTCGGCAAAATGAGTTTTAGGGAAAATGAAATCTTGGACAAGTGAATACCTATACCACTGCTACCACTCTGGTGATTTCTGAACGGTTCACCCGGCTCGATCCGTCCACTCAACTAGCGTCGCGGTCATCGTGAAACTCGGGATGAGGACGAGGTGTGCGTCAGTCGCATCGTCTATTCAAGTGTTGTGTTTTTCCAGGATATAATACTGCAGCTCCCTGGATAATGCTAGTGTTTTGAATTACAACAAAACACGTATTATGTGCTGAAAGTCGATACACGGCATCCCCATGAGAGAAGCTATTGCGTACTCGCCTTTATCTACCCTACTCTCTCTTCCCATTCTCCGTTTCCTTTCAACTCATGATGGTCACCAGGGAGTGCGGCAACGCCGTCTACCTTCATAGCTGATCTCATCCAGTAAGATCCTTACCGGGATGCCGTGTATCGGCTTTCAGCACATAATACGTGTTTTATTGTAATTCAAAACACTAGCATTATATTCTTCTCGACCGATACACGGCATTCCCATGAGAGACGTGTCTGTTATCTACTGGTGACCACTCAACGCTATGTGATGTTATAAGAAAGAAAAACTTGAGAGTTATTTGTTGAAAATAAAAGTAGAACATGGAAATTTTTTTTTTAACTGAGAATAATATAATAAAAATTAACTTACAGTTTACATTGGTGTAAAATTGGAGAAAAGCAAACTTGAATTGCCCTGACTCTTACCAACGACCTGTTTACAATAATGACGACTGAAAGTCTCGGCACATCTCCAATTTCCTCTGTTCAATATATCCTGGACTGGTAGGTTGTCTGACCATCCTCGAGGGGCCACAGCAGAGCGAATACTTCCTGGGGGAGCGCTCAGGCCAGCTTCCTTTAAGACTGAACGAATCCATCCTGCGATAATGGTTCTAGTAGCCGCCTTTACCGGTCCCGTTACAGTGATGAAGAGGTCATCCAGCTTCTTTTCTGCTCTTCTTTCTTCAGACTTCTTGAGTAACGCTCTGATCCATGTAACAGGGCATAACCATATGTTAGGGTGCTTGGACAGTTTCCATCCTGATTGTCGGAAACTAGCTCTATCAGTTTTTGATCCAAACGCTGGCCAAAGAATGATTTCATTTCCTATATTTGTGAGATAGTCCTTTGATATCTTTAGAAGAGTCAGGTCATGTATACGAAATCCAGATGCCAGTAGAAGCAAGGATGCTGTTCTTCTTGACACTTCGAAAAAAGACGAGTTAGCTGATCGTGTAGCTAGCCAATCCAAAAGTATCTGAGCGTCCCAAATTAAGGAAGTTGGATCTCTAGGTTTTGCGATTGAAATCGCCTTAAGAACTTGGCGTACCAAAAAGTCCGAGGATAAGCTTAGTGAAGATCTCCCAGAGCAGAAGGTGGCGACAGCTGATTTATGAACAAGGATAGTATTATAAGAAAGTCCCTGCGTGATGAATAGGTTAGCTAAGAATCTTGCCAAGTCCTTCCCCTGAGGATTTCCAGAGTCAATTTTATTCTTATCACACCTCTCGATTCATCTACGTAAAGAGGCTCTGTATGTCTGAATGGTCGATTGTCGCCAGCTTTCTTTAACCAGATCCTTCTCTTGAGGAGACCAATCTTAAAACTCACTCTCCCACACCCAATCTTCCACACTTGCAGAACGAGTCGGTCTACTTGCGGAGGTGGTTGGCTCGTTGTTAAATCTATCAAGACCCTGTCTAACCTGGGAATTGTCAGAGGTGCTTCCCTGCTTCGCCTCGCTAAGTCCGGCATCCAAAAAGTCTGGTTCCACTTGGGTGCTACCACTAGAAATTGGCCCTTGCATTTTTTCAGGTGGACTAGAACCCTGGAATATCTCCTCTGTAGCTGCGAAAGTCAAGCACCATTCTGGAAGGGCTCTTTTTCTCGAGAGTCGGTCTGCAATCCCGTTGTATCTGCCGGGCAGATAAGCGGCTGACAGGGTTATTTTCAAGCGATCGACCAACTGGAGAACTTGAAAGGTAAGATCCAGTAAATCTAGGGATTTCGTGCCTCCCTCCCTCTGCAGGTAAGCAACTAAAGTGCGGTTGTCCGTCTGCACAAGAATATGAGCATTTTGAAGGCGTTGAGACTGATACTTTATTTCAGCATAAACTGCAAACATCTCCTTTCGATTTGAGTGCCACCTTCTCTGATTCTTCTTCCACGAGCCCGAAACGAGAATGTTGTCCAACTGAGCTCCCCAACCAGAATCCGCGGCGTCGGTTATCAGGAAATGAGTAATCTCTCTCTTGTGAACGCAGGTGGTCAACGATATACTCTCGGTCCACCATTTTACTTCCGATTGGACTCTTTGTGGGAGAGCAAGTTTCTCGCGAAGCCTGTCCTGTTTGAAGAGCGTTGAAAATCTTTGCAGATGGCGGCAATGGAGACGCCCTCTGTGAATGACGAAGTTCGCGAAGTTCAGATGACCTAAGAGACACTGGATCTGTCTTAGGGTAGCTGTTCCTCTGGCTGTAAACTCCTGCACCAGACCTAAAATCCTTCGAATTTTTTTTTCTGGTAAACTCATCATGTTGTTTCGAGTGTTCCAGATGATACCCAGGAACTCCGGTTCCTGACAGGGTTCCAGAACACTTTTTTGACGATTGATTATCCAGCCTAAGTGTTCCAGAAGCTCTATCGCCTCGATAATCTGCGATGATAATCTGGTTCTGTTTTGAGAAGCCAGAAGAAAATCGTCGAGATATACAATCACCCTCATACCTCGCGACCGAAGGATCTCCGCAATCCAGTTCGTTACTGTCGCAAAGGTTTGAGGGGCAGATGAGAGGCCAAAGGGCAAGCTCTTCATTTGATACAGCTCCTTGTCGTAAACGAGACGAAGGAGACATTGGTGGCCTTCTGCTATCGGTATGTGAAAGTAGGCCTGTGACAAGTCGAACCTTGTCATCCAGTCTCCGTCCTGGACAAAGTCTGGAATCCGGAAGCGAGAAATCAGGCGAAATTTTCTTACCTTCACATGGTTGTTTAGACCCCGCAGATCGAAAATCGGTCTTACTCCTCCAGTGCTCTTCTTTACTAGAAACATTTCCGAAATTTAACTTGCTCCTAGCTTCTTCGGTCGCTCCAGGATTCGTTGACTTTTCAACAGTTCGATTTGTTCTGTTAATAGCGGGGATATCCTTGTCTGGAACCTGTAGAATTCCCAGTTGCTTACTAGAGGTGGTTTTGAAATTAAAGGTACCTGAGTACCTGAAATTAGCTTTAACATCGTGACAGGGGCTCCCAATGCTTTCCATCTTTCCTGAAAGCCGTTTAATTGACCCCCTGAGAACCCCCGAGATGCCGGACAGTCATTTATCCTGATTCCTTCGAAAGGGGAGGGTGCCTGAGTAAGCAATGATGTTAAAAAATTAATCTGGCTCTGTGAACTTTCCAAACGTGCGCTTGAATCCTCCACACGAGGTCTTTTAGAGCGAGAGGCCCTATAGCTCTCAGTGTCGGAGTCCAAGTCGTAATCCACGAGACCGAATGTTCTCTCCTTTCTGCTATATCCAGCTTCAGAATCACCACAAAAATCATTTCCATGCTCCGAGTCCGCGAAACTAGATGGAACGTGAAAAAAAATCAAAAATAATCGAAATTTTATGAAGACAAATTTTTGACGTTTCAATATGGCGAAAGTACTCAACGCTATGAAGGTAGACGGCGTTGCTGCACTCCTTGGTGACCATCATGATTTAAAAGGAGACGGAGAATGGGAAGAGAGAGTAGGGCAGAAAAAGGCGAGTACGCAATAGCTCCTCTCACGGGGATGCCGTGTATCGGCCGAGAAGCATATAATAGAGGGTTTTCAAATAACGCAGAGCAGATGGATCAGGAAAATTCATTAAATGAAGTGGTACTTAATAGTTCACTCAAAAATCTTAGCAATGAACTCAAGAACTCTCAGAGTTTACAAAATCGGAGTGCTTCGGCGCGCATGGCCCCGAACATAACCTCAACCCTACAGATATGAGGCCGGGGAAGCGTAACTCAGTGACCCCAACTTTGGCATGTAGCGGTACTGCGCTTGCGCTAGCTATGCATATGAGGAACACGACGCGAATTATTATTGCCAGGGTAACGGGTTGTCGCGTCGTGTTCCTCTTACGTGTTCTAGCGCAAGCGCAGTACGTCTACATGCCAAAGTTGGGGTCACTGTCGTAACGCCTCTCACCTTCACGAAGCCACCCCCTCATGAAAAAAACAAAGTGCAACATACAATTTCAAGTCCTATGACCAGCTTCTCAAAAACCGCTACTCAGCTCACAACAAGGGTCCATTCTTCCTAACTATAGAACCTAAAAAAAGGTTGTGAACCTAAACATGTGATGGTGGTGGGAAAAATACTTCACACTTCATTTTCCTGTCAAATCAAGCACATTCAAAAATCGGGCTTCACTAGAGTTCTTGCCAAATGTTATGATAGCAAATGCGCGAATAAGGTCGTTGATAACATGGTTTTACCAGATAAATTCCACCTAGTTGCCTTTATCCCTAACTATCGGATTGCTCGCGAAGGTATAGTGCGTGATGTTCCCTTGAAAATTACGGAGGATGACATTACTAGGTACTCGGCGACAAGCTCTAAGTGTGCGGTTCTTAGTGCCCATCGTTTTATCGAACCCTACATCACTCAACTAAAAATCTGTTACTAGTGTTGCAGATTCGGTCATGTGGCTAAGCAGTGTAAAAACCCTCGCTGTCGTTTCTATGGTGGTGCTCCCCATAAAACTGCACTGTAAAAAATAATTTATGCGATTTTACAACTCAGTGAATGGGTTCAAAAAAGCCCTAAAGCGCAAAGGGGAATATAACCTGCAAAGTGCAAGATTTAATTGATCATTGTAATTTCACAATGCGAAATCTGTAACTGCTTTATATTTTGTAATTTTACCATGCAGTGGTATATTCCTTAATGCATAGCAAATTTCTCCGTAAGGTGGAAATTTACCATTCAGGTCCGAAATTTACCAGATTGAGGATAAATATTCTTTTGAATGGGCGCGAGAATTCAAATGCATGAGAGAGAAGCTTTTTGTAATAAACCGTTCTCCAGAAAACCCATCTGAATCGATTTAGGTTTAGGCACAAAATTACCGAAGAAACTCTTCAAAATGTGTTTTTACACACCACAAAATATATGTTTTCTTTTGTAAAAACATTTTACCAACCAAAACATACTTTTTTTGATTCGTGAAAACACATTTTGAAAAATGTCTTCGACAGTTTTGTGTCAAAACCTTAGGTGATTTAACAAGAGAACGGTTCATATTATTGTCCATTTCAAAAAAGGTATTTCATACTCCAAATTTTAAACATTGACAAAGAAATAATTTTTTGAAGCTGAAAATAATATAAAAGCTTCTTCCTCATGAAGAAATGATTAAAGAATAAATTCAATTATGTTTGGAACTTTAATAATTGATTTTTAGAGGAAAGAGGGGTTTAAGTCAACTTATTTTCTCTTTGAACAATTTATTTTCTGTTCGAACTTAGATTACTGAGGTATCAACAATACCAAATTTGTACAAGTTTCCACCAGTTTTTGTGCTTATAAATAATTTCTTCATCAAAGAATATTTAACATTTAACGACGTAAGAAATATTAAAAGTGTACAGAAACACAAAATACTGAAGTACAAAATAATTTAACATACTATAAGGCTATTTTTGCTGATTGTATGAAATTTAATATCTCTAATTGAAACTTGGACTCCGAACGAGTCCAAGAGATGCCTGAAGGGCGCCAGGTAGTTTTCAGCAATCAAAACTACCAAAACATGTATTAACGCTATGAATAAAACAATGCATTTGCCCGATAGCTTCAGTAGAGTGGCGGAGTAAGGGGAGGACGCAGTGAGAGGTGATTGTTCAAGATTTACATGCAATTTTTCTTGCCCTTATTAATTCTATTTGTTTTTATGTATTTCTAATTTAATTGCTGAATTCTTCTTCTATCAGCTGAGACGTCACAATATTTATTTCTTCAGCCGGTCTTTGGTCATTACATTTACACATACACGTCTTATTACAATTATACACACACTCACAGATTCACTCACTCTCGCTGTCGTTTCCCAATTTTCGGCTACCGTTGAGCTCAGTTCGCCTGTTGCTGGCAGCGAGATTAGTCATTTCTACCAAATGTATTTTATTTCTGTTAATTAATAAATGACCACGCTTTTTGGCGTCAGCCTTGTTAACTGGAATATATTTTGGTGATTTCTTTATGTAACCCAGTGCAGTACTATCCGTCAAACAAAAGAACAATGAAGAAAACAAATATAGTCCATTACTTTAATTTGAGTCAAAACATTGGTCCTACGACCGGATAGTACATTTTTGAGTCAATGAATCGTCGTGTGATTGTCTGTGGCAGCGTCTTTGGTACAATAAGTGCAGTTCTAAGAGTGCATGGGTGATTAAAAAATTACTAAGTGACTTGTGACTTGTAACATTCAGACTGAGTGACTTTGTGACTTTTTAACTGTGTGACTTTTTGACTTTTTAACTGTGTGACTTTTTAACTTTATGACTTTTTAACTTCGTGACCTTTTGACTTTGTGACTTTGTGATTTTTTGCGTGCAAAATTTCAAGCTGAACTTAGTGAGCTCATAGCAAGCAGTTGTATTAACAGTTATTTTTCATAATAACTGTAAGCATACTCGATGGTCCCTTGTTTTTAGGATTTCAGTCAATGTCTGTGAATCAAACACAGGCAATAATATCAACATTGTCAGCTAACAAGACTGGACAAATAATTACAAGGAAAGGTTATTGAAAAATACCTATCGACGAAAGGTTTGGAATTATTAATGGACATTTGTAAGTACAATTTTGATATCAATTCGGGCTCGAGAGTTCACGCGCGAAAGTATACATTCAAGTTCGTGTGTCTATCGATCGGTTGTTGTTGACATTCTTATGTTGATATACGCGCACAACAACTGTCAAAAATATTTACATGTTTCACGGCTCACTGCAAGTCAGCAAATTATTGTCAGGCGAACTATTTCAACTAATTAAAAAGACAATAATAAATTTGTCTTTTGGGCTTTAATTTTCATCATCTTATTTTGTGTCTTCTGTTACAATGTCGTTCGACAATTTCTTTTTAGAGCAAACTGAGCTGTATAATCGAATTAAAAATTCGTTTGCGAATGCAGCATCAGTAAAGGAACCAACAAAGGGGTCATTAGTATCGCGAATGGAAGTGTTAGAGAAGAACTGTACGCGGTTCGCACAACAGCATCTGGAATTAATAAAATTTCGCGATCAAAATAAAACTAACGAGTATTTCACTTCGGACTTTTTTAGTAAAACTGAGGAAGCTTACGTGATAGCAAAAGGAAACTTTTTAGATGCTATTGAAAACCTACCAAGTGCTCAGGCGGGAACGTCGAATGTCTCTGTCGCACCGATGTTCTCATCATCGCGTTCAATGCCGAAAATCGAATTACCAAGATTCTCGGGCGTATACACAGAACGGTCAAATTTCGCTGACCTTTTTAAATCTATGGTTCACTCCAATGCGGCGTTGACTTCTGTAGAAAAGCTTCATCATTTAAAGACAAATCTTTCAGGGGAAGCTGCGCAACTCGTTCGTCACATTTCGGTAACAAATGAGAATTATACTTGCTGTTGGGAATTACTGAAAGATAGATATGAAAACAAACTATTGAACTATTGATTATGTGGAGGCATTAGACTCCCTAAATGAACCGGTAAGTGAATGGTCATCGATTCTTGTATATCTCACTGTCGAACGGCTCGATCATCAGTCTCTTCGAGATTGAGAAACATCGATCGGCAGTTCAAAAGAACCTCTGACATTTGAGGAACTTAAAACGTTTCTTAAAAATCGTCTTCGCGCATTGGAAGCTGTTCAATCAACAACAGGCTGCTGTAAGTAGGCATCATCACAATCATCAACGAAGTCTCAACATCAGAAACGTAAGTTTGGGAGACAACAGAAATCGTCGCAATCAAAGACTGCTAACGTCAATGCAGTCACGGAACAACAACTAAGAAAATCGCTTCAGGATAGAAAACGTTTCATGTGCAGAGAACAACATTTTTTGATGTCATGTCTGCAATTTCGATCTCAAACCGTGGCCCAAAGAAAGGAATTTATAACTCAAAGACGATTATGTAGCAATTGCCTAGGATCCACATGATCGAAAACTGCGCTTCAAAAAATGTTTGTCAATTGTGTCAAGGAAAGCATCACACAATTCTTCATGAATCACTGTCAGTTCAAACTCAACATTTTCCAGGTTCATCCACTGTTCCAACTCCGCAGGCTAACTCTCATGCAGTTTCAGTCATGCAAGTTTCCTTGAATGAAACAACTTCGGTATTGTTAACCACCGCGATGGTCTTTGTGACTGCACCTTCCGGCCAAACACTTTATGTTCGAGCATTTCTTGATCAAGGTTCTGAGGTCTCAATTATTTCGGAATCGCTCGCGCAACGACTGCAACTGCCTCGGACTAAAGGTTCCGTACGTTTGTTAGGCGTCGGTGAAAGTAAATCAGGAACTTCACGAGGATCGGTTTCCGTCGAAGTTAAACCTCACTTTCCGTCAGATTTTAGGCTCAAACTTAAAGCTCTTGTTCTTCCAAAATTGGTGGCAAGACGTCAAAAAACCAAATTTCAAATCGACAATTGGCCTCATCTTGCAGACCTTTAGTTGGCAGATCCTAAGTTCTTTGGAAATCATCCAATTGATATGATCTTAGGTGTTGACGTATATTCAATTTTAATTGAGCCAGGCCTTCGAAAAAGTAACCTTTCTGCTCCTGTTGCTCAGAAAACTGTTTTAGGCTGGATGCTGTGTGGACCAACGGGAGAGGAGTCGTCAATTTATAATTCTCCAGTCAGCACATTTCACTGCTGAAAAGTTAATGAATTGTATTTTGACTTACAAAAATTTTGGGAAGATAATGAAGTAGTCCCACCAAAACCTCTTAGGAATCCAGAAGAGGAGGCTTGTGAACAGCATTTCTTAGAGACTCACTCTAGAACAAAAGAAGGAAGATACGTCGTTCGTCTTCCAACTAAGAATGATGTTGCAAAGCTAGGAGATTCATATTCGTCAGCTCTTAGGTTGCTACTTCACAGTGAACAACGTTTCACAAGGGATTCTCGACTTCAGGATGCTTACACCGATTTCATGGAGGAGTACAAAAGGCTTCAGCATATGGTTTCTATTAAAGAGTCTTCTGATCCAAGGAATGATTTAAGGTCGTTTTTTCTTCCACATCATGGGGTGTGGCGAAACTCAAGTCTCACAACCAAGCTCCGAGTTGTTTTCAACGGCTCTCGAAGCTCAAGTCGAGGAGTATCACTGAATGATTGCTTGCATTCAGGTCCTAAATTGCAACTGAACATTTCAGATGTCCTACTTCAATGACGTCGACATCCGATTGTATTTTCAGCAGATGTCGTGAAGATGTACCGCCAAATGCTTGTCCATGAAGATGACCAGGATCTACAACGAATTCTGTGGCGCACGGCTCCTTCCGAGCCTGTTCAGATTTTTCGACTTACAACTGTCACTTATGGCCTGACATGTGCTCCATATTTGGCTGTTCGTACTGTACAGCAGCTCGGACTTGATGAAGGACATCGGTTTCCTCTAGCTACTGAAGTAATTAAGAACAGTGTTTACGTCGATGATGTCTTGTCGATGATGCTTTTGATCGAGGATTGTCATCGTCGTTGTCTTCACGGAGGTAATCAGCTTACTCTTGGAACACTGAGGCAATCTTACTGGATTCTGCGAGGGCAAAGTCTTGTTCGGTCTGTGATTCATCATTGTGTTCCATGTGTGAAGAACCGAGCAGCTATTCCGCAACAACTCATGGCTGATTTACCTTCAATTCGTTCAACTCCATCCAGTCGACCATTTTTGAACACTGGTGTCGACTACGCTGGACCGATGAAGCTTCGAGCACATAAAGGACGTGGCTTCAAGTCTTTTAAGGCTTACATTTGCATCTTTGTTTGCTGCTCCACTCGAGCAGTTCATTTAGAAGTAGTTTCTGATTACATGGCAAGTGGCTTCATCGCAGCGTATCAACGATTTTCGTCAAGACGAGGCGTGTGTAAGACCTTGGTCAGCGACAATGCAAAGAACTTCGTTGGAGCTGACCGTCAACTTAAACAAATGCTCGCTGGGGCATCTGAAGAGTCCCAAGCCATCGCTTCATTTTTAGCCTCAGACGGCACCGAGTGGAAGTTCAATTCACCTGCGGGGTCTCATTTTGGCGGACTTTATGAGGCTGCAGTAAAGTCTACTAAATTCCACCTTAAACGAACGATTGGAGAGACTCTTCTTACCTTCGAGGAAATGACAACATTTTTAACCCAAATCGAGGCATGTCTCAATTCTCGGCCTCTTATTGCAGAATCAGATGATCCAAAAGACTTCTCAGCACTGACTCAAGGACACTTTCTCATAGGATGCCCTTTGAATGCCATCCCTGAGCCATCCCTGACAGAAGTTGCCCAGAATCACTTGTCACGCTGGCAACTGATTCAACAAATGCGCCAGCATTTCTGGAAACGTTGGTCTTCTGAATACCTTAAGGAACTTCAACCTCGTTCCAAATGGAGAACCTTACAGCCTTCTATTCAGCTGGGAGATCTCGTTTTTATTCGAGACGAAAACCTGCCTCCTACCAAGTGGGCAATGGGACGGGTTATCAAACTTCATCGTGGCAGCGATGGTCTAATCCGAGTCGTCACGCTGAAGACTCAGCGCGACTCAATAACCCGACCAATTGTCAAGTTGTGTCTACTTCCACGTGCGACAAGCGACATGAATGAAATAGTGAAAAAGTGATTCAATTTCGTCTGCGACGAAAAGCGGGCGTAATGTTCAAGATTTACATGCAATTTTTCTTGTCCTTATTAATTCTATTTGTTTTTATGTATTTCTAATTTAATTGCTGAATTCTTCTTCTATCAGCTGAGACGTCACAATATTTATTTCTTCAGCCGGTCTTTGGTCATTATATTTACACATACACGTTTTATTACAATTATACACACACTCACAGATTCACTCACTCTCGCTGTCGTTTCCCAATTTTTGGCTACCGTTGAGCTCAGTTCGCCTGTTGCTGGCAGCGAGATTAGTCATTTTTACCAAATGTCTTTTATTTCTGTTAATTAATAAATGACCACGCTTTTTGGCGTCAGCCTTGTTAACTGGAATATATTTTAGTGATTTCATTATGTAACCCAGTACAATACTATCCGTCAAACAAAAGAACAATGAAGAAAACAAATACAGTCCATTACTTTAGTTTGAGTCAAAACAGTGAGGTATGAGAAAATCAACAGCTTAAGCTTAACCACTGATATAATTGATCCAAGAAGTTTATGACTAGTATTACAATTTAGTAAACAATTATAACGAGTGGGCCTTTGCCCCATTAAAAAACAGAATGACAAGAACAGATATTTTCTTTCTAACGAGGCCCAAGTGACCACTCGATAATTTTTAATTTGTTCATTCAACAAAAATCCCACTTCCCATTGATCATTGAGAGACACAAACAAAATACACTGAAGCTACTCCGAAAACCCCAACATTAACAATGATAAGTGAGGGCGAGGCAATTGCCGAGCCTCCCGCAAAATGCCTACAACTTCGGCATTTTCAATGAAACTACAATTTTTTACAGTCAAGGCAACAAAGTGAAGAAAAAGGATCACCAACCTGAGAGTCTCCTCCATCCTTTCCAAGAACCTCTGCCGCCAGTGGACATTTTCAAATCAGTAACAACAAGCAATTTTTCCTATCTCAATTCTCCAAAATGCGTCCATGATCGAAAACCACCACTCGATCGGAACGTAGAGCAACGAATGAATAATAGAGCCGTTACTTCCGACTTGCCGGAAGGGAGTCGGAACGCAGCCGTGCGCATTAGGGTGGTCCAAATTTATACCTGTAAAAATTCGACTTTCGATTTTTGGCGATAAACCCCCCCCCCCCCCTTTGTTCGTTTTCCAGAAAAAGAAATTCCGTAATTTTTTATTTTTTGTTCATTCAACGTTAACCCGTGCCCCCGGGCTTTTGAAATTAACATGGGGTTTTAAATGGGAAAAGCTCGATTTTCAAAAAAATGGAAAAAAGAAGTACTTGTTATACATTTTTTTGTCAATTAAAGTATTGTCACCTCTTAAGGATTATTCAGTGAATAATTTCCACTCAATAGCTTTTAATTTTTACACACCTGAACCCCTTTAATTGTGCCCGGAAAAGGCCCCAAAAAATGCAAAATAGCAGTTTTCTATCAAATTCATGCTAAAGACGGTATTTTTGAAAAAATTTTCAACACGAATTATTTTTAATCGATAAGTGACGAGTTTCAAAGTATATTTTAAATAATTTGGAATTGTTTAAACAATTAGTATTTGTTTAAACAATTTTTTTCCCCCTGTAAATCGTGAAAAGTTAATATCTTTCGGAATAAATCGTACAAAGTTGATGAATGTCAAGAGTAGCAGATCTTGTTTAACTTATTTGGTAATTATTTAAACAATTTTCATTTGTTTAAACAATTTTTTCTCCCTAAAATCGTAAAAAGTTATTATTTACTGAAAATAATGACACAATTAAAGAATGTTGAAAGCAATACATTTTTGAAGGATGTTTGGTAATTATTTAAACAATTTTGATTTGTTTAAACAATTTTTTCCCCCTGTGAAGCGAGAAAAATCATTGCTTTCTAGAATTAATGACACAGCTAAAGGAAGTTAAGAGTAATATTTTTTTCTATAGAATATTCAGCTATTTTTAAAAAAAAAATTATTTGTTTAAACAATTTTTGTTTGTTTAAAAATGTTATTCTCTGCCAATCGAGAAAATTTATTCTTTTCAGCAATGAATGACACAATTAACGAATTTATGAATAACATCTTTTTGCTTAAGATATTTTAAATTATTTAAACAATTAATGATCATTAATAATAATCATTAAGATAAACCATTTTTGCAGTCTGTTATGAGTAGTTATTATTTCAGATCATATTCGTTGAAAATCTGAAAAAATAACTACTCATAACAGACTGCAAAAATGGTCTATATTAATGATTATTAATGATTATAAATTGTTAATAATTTCAAAATATCTTAAGCAAAAAAATATTATTCTTCAAATTCGTTAATTGTGTCATTAATTGCACAAAAGAATAAATTTTCTCGATTCGCAGAGAAAAATTTTTTTAAACAAACAAAAATTGTTTGAACAAATACAAATTATTTTAAAAATTGCTGAATATTCCATAGAAAAAAAAATTACGCTTAAATTCCTTTAATTGTGTCATTAATTCCAGAAAGTAATAATTTTTCACGCTTTACAGGGGGAAAAATTGTTTAAACAAATCAAAATTATTTAAATAATTACCAAACATCCTTCAAAAATGTATTGCTTTCAACATTCTTTAATTGTGTCATTATTTTCAGCAAAGTTTAACTTCTTACGAATTTAGGGAGCAAAAATTGTTTGAACAAATGAAAATTGTTTAAATAATTACCAAATAAGTTAAACAAGAACTACTACTCTTGGCATTCATCAACTTTGTACGATTCATTTCGAAAGATAATAACTTTTCACGATTAACAGAGGAAAAAATTGTTTAAACAAATACTAATTGTTTAAACAATTTACAATTATTCAAAATATACTTTAAAACTCGTCACTTATCGATTAAAAATAATTCATGTTGAAATTTTTTTCAAAAATACCGTCTTTAGCATGAATTTGATAGAAAACTGCTATTTTGCATTTTTTGGGGCCTTTTCCGGGCACAATTAAAGGGGTTCAGGTGTGTAAACATTAAAAGCTATTGGGTGGAAATTATTCCTTGAATACTCCTTAAGAGGTGACAATACTTTAATTGACAAAAAATGAATAACAAGTACTTCTTTTTTCCATTTTTTTGAAAATCGAGCTTTTCCCATTTAAAACCCCATGTTAATTTCAAAAGCCCGGGGGCACGGGTTAACGTTGAATAAAGGAAAAATAAAAAATTACGGAATTTCTTTTTCCGGAAAACGAACAAAATGGGGGGGTTTTATCACCAAAAATCGAAATTCGAATTTTTGGACCACCCTAGTGCCCATGGTTCTTGGGAGGGAGTAGAGGCTCTCAGTCAGTGCTTCGGCGCGCCGCCATAAGTCGCCATGATGCCCGATTTTCGCATTAGTGTCCGAGATCTTTCGGCCCGCTCGCCGTGCCCGGCGAGGTTGTTGACAAACTGTCGCAATTGGCCTCCACCGTCGTATCCAAGTCCTGATTTTCCGTGGAATTCTTGCATGGAAGGGACTCCCATCCAATTATATATGCCCGGGAAATGTTGTTGAATCCTTGACCGAAGATTATCTGTTGTTGGAAATCGGTGCAGGTATCGCCGTCTCCGAAGTAAAGGCAAGGGTAGAGTGCTACCCCATTCCAGCTCGCCAGATGAAAGAATAAAAAAAAAAAAAAAAAAAACAGACTAAATGTTCGAAATTAAAATCATCAAAGTGGAACTCTGTTGTCTGGCAAGTATCCGTGAGCTTATAATCTGACAAAACCTAACCTTTTTAAAATTGATTACACTAGTCAAAAGTTTCGATTCGTTGCTTTAGGTTCTTTACCCCATATTAACTAAGGTTAAATTATCAATTCTTTATCATAATTTTGTGCGGGTAATCAAATACCCCGTCACAGTACGTAAACATTTGTATTGTTATGCTTGTGATTCAACTTTTTAATAACCTTACATGTTACATGAAAAAATTAACAAGTGATGTTTAGAAATAGCTTACTATCCCGGGTAAAAATTATAAGTATGGGATTGATCAATCATTGACTTTTAGAAGTATAAAACATGTATAGAAAATGAGACGATCCCATACTTCAAGTATATTGAAATAGTATAGCTAAAGTCTAGCTCAAGTATAGCTGAAGTATTGATGAAGTATAGATAAAGTATAGCTAAAGTATATATGAAGTATATGATATACTTCATCTATACTTAATGTTAGTTGAACCTGGATAAACTACACTAACCCATGTAAAAGTATTGACTTCACTAAATGGATAATAAAAATCAAACTCCTACTCCATCTGCGAATAAAAAACAACGTAAATGCCGGTTTTGTCCAAGTGCAATTATAAATGACTATACTACATGCCAAATATGTGGAGCATTCTATCACCCAGGATGTGCGAAACTCGCAAAGCTATTGCCTAATGGAGGCTATTCAAAATGCTTTGAGACATCAAGATCAAATTCAACGACACCTGGACCAGCAATTACTGTGGAAACGCTAGACACTATGCTTGCAAATCTAAGATTGGCCATGCAAGAAGATTTTAAACCGGTTAAGCAATCTGTAGATTCGTTAACTGCACGTATTGATGCGTTTGATGTGACACTATCTCAAACAAACGACTTGATTGATACCTTGGAAGAAATTGAAAGCAAAACAAACACTGATATTCAAGTATTAAATACCCAATATGATTCCCTGAGTGATGAGGTTCACTGTTTGAAGAAAGATATCCGAGATCTGAGTGCTCAAACAAATAGTGGTGAAAACACAACAATGGCAAATGTTATAAGGGAGATAAATGAACGCTCAATTAGGAAAAAGCATTTAATTCTTTATATGGTGCAGTGGAAATGTCAAATAAGGAAACTGGTAAGGAGTTTGATTACAATACAGTTGAAAATTACCTAAAAAAATTATATCCCCTGTTAAATATGAATGAAATAAGATTCATCCGAATTGGAAAATATTCCCAGGCTGCAGAAGTACCTAGGCCTCTCGAATGTATTTTTCCAACAGAGATGATGTCAACAACAATATTACGTGAATATTCAAGGGATCGCAAGAATCAACCAAGTGCGATACCTCTACAGGAAATAAACGTGTCGCAGGACAGAACACCATTATAGCAACAGGAGTATCGGGAGCTCAGGAAAGTGTTAAACGAGCGAATAGCGAAAGGGAAAAAGAAATTCGAATAACTTATCGCAATGGGTACCCGAAGATAGTGAAGAATCTTCCCCCTCGCACAGTAAACAACATCGAATAAATAATAATGAAAACACAGCTAATAAGTGTACGTATTATTACCATGTATTATCAAAACGTGAATGGACTCAATGGTAAGATGCAGGATCTCTTATTGTCTTCTTATGTGTATGACTATGACATAATCGCATTAACTGAAATTTGGTTAAAACAAAATGTGTATAATGCTCAATTTTTCGATCCTAATTTCTTTATTGTCTATCGCTCTGATCTGAAATTATAATGGATCAGCATCGACTATTAGGACACAGAATTATTATAATGGGAGATTTTAATATACCGAAATTTTTGTCTCATGTTTCAAATAAAGGGATCGATAATAGATCTCAATTATTCATACCGCTTATGAATCATTATGAATTAAAGCAGTATAATATCTTAAACAGTAACCTCAGATGTTTAGACCTTGTATTAGCAAACGTTCACATACACATATCTAGGTCCATTCCGCCGATTTTAAAAGAGGACAGACATCACCCAGCTCTGTCCTAACTGGTAACCTTAAAAGAAATTGGTTCTACAATATGTAACTTTACTCCACACTTTTCGTTACTCAATTATAATTTTGAAAAATGTGACTATTCCAAGCTATATGTCCCAATATCAAATATAGATTGGTCTTCAGTGTACCGGTGTAATGATCCACATACTGCACGTGACTGTCTCTATGATATCTTGTACACAATTTTTGAAAAGTATGTTCCAAGGAATTCAAAAATATCTAACCCTAAATTTCCTTGCTGGTACACAAAAAATATAATACGAGATCTTTCATCGAAACTGAAGCTACATAAGAAATATAATAAGTATAAGAACCCGACCATTCTACGCAAATATCAAATTATTAGAGCAAATATTTATCAACAAGTAAAAACTGCGCATAAAAATTATATGTTTAAAATCGAAAATGATCTGATAGCTAATCCTTCGGGTTTATGGGCTTATGTCAATAATATAAAAAAATCATCGAGAATGCCGGGCACAGTATCCTATCTAGATTATCATTTTGAACACCAACAGCAAATTGTCAATATCTTTGCAAACTATGTCGAAAGTGTCTTCAGACCACCTCGCGCTTTACCCAGTAAGAAGGCTTGAATTGAAAAGATTTGTGAAATTCCGATTTCAGCCACAAAATGAACATTTTTCTAACTTATTTAAAACCTGATTCTTCTACCGACCTCCAATCCGCAAGAGAGTAATGCTTTTTCTAAAAATTTAATTCCCTGCAGTTCCCATAGCGACAACAACGACTCTCGGAATTATTTTGTATTCAAGAAAAAGGACAAAATTTACATTTATTTAACTCCTTGCAGTACCTTCAAAAAATATCTATAATTAATTGTTTTCAATTTCGTAAGGTAGGATACATTTCAAATTTATTTAATTCCTTCCATTCCTCTCAAAAAATATGTATACTGAATTGTTTCTAATTCCGCAAAGTAGAATTTATTTTTAATTTATTTAATTCCCTCTAATACCTTCAGAATAAATCTTTCTGATATTGTTTCGAATTCCAAAATGTAGCATATATTTGAAATGGATTTAATTCCCACTGGTACCTTCAGAAAATATCTGTTTAAAAATATTTTAAATCCATTTTTCTGGAATATAAGTTTAAAAGTTTCAATTTTCGTTAATCTTATGAATAAGATTTTTGGTATCTTTAAATAAATAAAAATAAATATATTATACTTTTTGAAGGTATAAGCTATGAATAAAGTGAAAAAGGTGGTTAAAATTAATAATTTTAAGGATTGTAATGATAATCACATAAATCTTTAACTGATCAAAGATTGTAAAAAATGGTTTCTGTTCAATGTATATATTTTACTGAGTAGTAAATAAATGATTAACTCGAACTTTTCAATCCCCGTCAGTACCGTTCTGTGCCATTTTCGACGTTCATTGGCAGGAATTCAATTTTATTGATCCTGACTACGGATTTTCGTATTTTTAAATTCCTTTCAGTACTGTTTTGTGACATTTTTCAAGGTGCACTGAAGGAGATTGATTTTTTCTCATACCTATTTCCCCGACGGTTTAGGAGACGACCGGAAAAATCAGGTATTGAAGTGAATTACATTTTTTAATACCAATCAATGCAAGCCTTCTTACTGGGTAGGTAACCAAGACTTATCACGAGATAATATATCACTTATGGGTGACATGTTGCACTTTTCCACTAGTCCAAAGAGGACTGCTGGTATCGATTCTGTTCCAGGATTTATACTAAAGGATTGTGCCATGATTTTGGGCTCACCTTTAACAGCAATCTTTAACCATGCACTCTACTTTGGAGAGTTCCCAATAAACTGGAAATCTATTAGGGTGTGTCCGATATTTAAAAATAAAGGTAACAATACCGATGTGTCAAATTATAGACCAATATCTATATTGAATACATTTTCTAAGGTCTTTGAAATCTGTATATACAATGAAGTATGAAAACATTTAAAAACATTGGTTTCTGATTTTCAACATGGTTTTATCCCGAAAAGATCAACCGTCACAAATCTGACCACATTCACGCAAATTATAACAACACTCTTAAAATAATATGATCAAGTTATTGATGTAGTATATACAGATCTCTCAAAGGCTTTTGACGTAACTGATCATAACATACTCATGTCTAAGCTTCAAAACATATAGGTCTACCAGATAAATTACTTGCTCTCTTAAAATCATACATTAGTAATAGACCGAATTATGTACAATATGGTGGATACTCGTCAGAAGCATATTATCCTACGCCCGGAGTCACTCAAGGATCAAACTTGGGTCCACTTTTGTTTAGAGTATACATGAATGATGTCAGTCAAGCATTATCGGAATATCACCTTCTTTACGTAGACGATACCAAGATTTTCCTGCCAATATCGGGACTTGAAGATTGTTGTGCATTGAATAATAATGTAATGAAGTTTTATAACTGGTGTGAAGATAACTTACTTCATCTTAATATATCTAAATGCAGCATAATATCTTTTCATCGAAAAGGAAATCTGATAATACATGACTATGTGATAAATAACATTAGCTTGAAAAGGGTTTCTGTCCTTAGGATTTTTGATGCGAACATGTAGAAATTTTAAATCAGTGACTCCAATAAAAATACTATTTGACTCACTAGTTCGCTCAAAACTAGAGTATGCATCAATAGCTTGGTCTCCAACATATATAAAGCACAAAGCAATTATAGAAAAGTGTCAAAAAAGATTTCTGAAATTCATAGCCTATAAAGAGGATGGATACTATTTACCTCCGGGATCTGACTATGACCAGTTACTGCGCAGATTTAATGTATGGTCTTTGGAAGATAAAAGAACTTTAGCGTCTATACTATTTCCTTTCAAGATAATTCAATTTTATATTGATTGTCCATATTTGCTTTCTATACTACCATTCTCTGTACCTCAATATCAGACAAGACTGCAAACACTTTTCTATCTTCCCATGCCTTCATTGAACTTAGAACTGAGAACGCCTCTCTATCAGTTATGTAACAATGTAAATCTAATGTATACAAATCTAATGTATTAGGAATGTAAGACCGATTGGATCAACATAACATGCGCTTGAAACAAAACTATATTTTTGTACATGTAGCCCTGTAAATGGTTTCCTGGACTGTAGGGCTTAAGATTCTAAATAAATAAAAAATAAAAAAATGTTTGAATGTGTAAATACTAACAAATCAAAAAAAAATCTTCATGTATCATGTTTTATTCAATTTTAGTAATTACTATAAATGTACTGTCGTTTTAAGTTTTTAAAAATTAATGTGTAGAGTCAAATCATTATTTGAAATTTTTTTGACTTTTTGCATCAAGTAGATCTAAACTTTTGCACGAATGTCAACATAAAAATATAAAGAAGTGATGTTTGGCAATAGCTTTTTACTTTAAAACGCCTCAGTTTTTCTAACGACTGTCTAAATCTGAATTGGTAGAAAACTAATAACTAAAATATGGCAAAGTCGTCTGCCAATTGCTTTAGTAAGCATTTCTGCCAATTATAGTTTTCTTCCTAGTTTCTAGTTTTATACTAGTTCAGATTTAGAGAGAGATTACATATATTTTTTATAATACTATCGGATCACACTCTTCCACTAAAAAGACTAGTTTTGTTCGAAAACTTTTATCAAATTCACGCTATAAAGGAAATGCAAAGGCTAAGTTCAAGAAGAATTTGTACCATATTATAAAATGAAACTAAAAAATGTATAGTAACTCGAGGTACAGAGCATACCTATGCATCTACGCTTGGGATGTAATCTTCGTATTGAAAACTTTTCAATCTCATGACAAAGGTGTGAACTTTCTTTAAAGTATTTTTTGGCTGTGGACTTCTCGAATCAAATTGAGGCTGTATTTGCAGCATATAGTTCTGTAAAAATTCTAAGGTACACAAATATTCCTTCGGGAACGTCCTGTTAAACACGAATTACGAAATAAGGAGTATTTCTACAGCTTCTAGGAGATCTTCAGTACTACAAGTTGCTGTTCCATCGATTAGTATGATGTACGTTCCATCTGCAAAATTTGTTCGATGAAGAATGTAGGAGAAACAATATAATAGACAAAATTATGAAATTGCAACTAACCCATAACTACGACGCATGGGTAACAGCTTGCTCGAGGTACTTTTACATCTTGAAATTCGGTACCGCTCTGAAAAAGATATGTAAATTTTACAAAATGCAGATTTATATGAGATGAGACTTTAAATAAGTACGATACTGGAAGCTCACGTCAAACTCAGGAAACATTTATCCGTGATCTTCATTGAAGTTTTTAGCGATAGTCTTCGAAACTTTGAGGTGCAATTCTTGCAAGTCTGAAGGGATTGTTTTAGACAACTTTCTCATGACTAATCCCAAAACGAAAATCTTCGTTTCCGCTCGGAGAAATTCTATTCGCAATTCATTAATTGAATGGTTCGTAAGCATTGAGAAGTGCCAAAAAATAACCGAGCTATTAAGTAGAGTAGGCCAACTGTTTGCGACATCAAGCAGAGGATTTTTCTTTGGCTTCGCTTGATTAAAAAATTTCCTTTGGAGACCATATGTCAACTGCAAGTCAATGATAACTTCTTTCATCACAGGGTCGAGGGTTTCCTTATTGAGTTCACAGTCTTGTATATTCAAGTTCGGTTCCAGTTCCACTGCAGCACATAATTTCACTCTTCTGTCTTCTAATGATTCCGCAGTTTCGCCTTTCGGGAGTCCAATAGGTGGCCATTCAAGAGTTCCTGCTCTCAAAGTCTGGATGACTGGATCCGATTCCCTCTGGGATGTGCTAAGCCAATTAAAGAAGCCAAAGACTCCTTCATGTTTGGTCTTCCGAGGTAGTTATTTCCTTCCTTTGGTTTTATTTCTATGCCCATGTAACCATTCCGATATACTCGACCCGCATCATCTCTATCTTGAAACACATCTGGAAAAGCTTTAACTATTTTTTTGGCTATTATGTCGAAAACTTGCGCAGGTGGATCAGGTTTTAATAGCCTCACTTCGGAAACCATAGTTTCTACAACTTTCTTTGTGACAAATTTGCTAGCTTGACCACTCTCAAGAAACCTCAAAGCAAGGGAGTCTACTTTAGTCCATGGTAGTTCGTAGTTAGACCACATACGTAATATCTATGGCCGCACATTTAGGCACGCATGTCTTCTATGTAGCTGCGAAGTCCTTTGTTGCTGCGAAGGATCCGTTTGTGGCAAAGTGTCCGGTTGCTGCGAAATACTTGGAGAAAATTCGGAGATCCAAGAGGTAAAGAGGCAGAAGTATCTAATTGTTAAGTGTGATCGCGTGTCTGAGTAATTTTTTCTCTCTGGTGAGACCCTGGTGTGTAATATTCTCCTGGCGCCAAAAGCATAAGTATCTGTGATTGGAAGTGAAACAACAATTTAGTTTCATCGACAAAAGTTCCATTACTTTCAAGAACTACAAGCGTACCATTCATTTGTAACTTTTCGCTTGCTCTTTGAATAAAAATTGCAAGCGCATCCTCAGATTTGGGTACAACAACAGCTTTTCTCTTCGTTCTGCATGTGCTCCACACGACATATGCCAAAGTCATCTGAAAAATAATGAGAAAATTGTAATGAGAGTTGCAGGAAGATTCTGAGAACCTACATAAGTAATATGGGTAATTATATTTCGGTTTTATCCGTTGCTTATCAAACTGCATGCATTTTCTGTACTTTATAAAGATAGTTTTCTTCATACAGCTTCCCAGAGAATAAACCTACTTAACTAATATTTTTACACATAATAGTTTCCTATTACAAACAAATATTTAAATGAATTGGTAAGAATTTACTTTACATTTATTACTCATTTCGAAATTCAGTGGTCTGGATCAAAAGCCGCATATTTACAAATGTAAATAGGTTTAGAGTGGACGACTAATTCGGGAAAGGGATCTGGAGATAATAACGAGGAATATGGAAGGACAGCCAATTTATTGGAATACTTTTTAAATCCTTCAACTTCAAATCTTTCGTAAATCCTAATCTCTTCATTAAATGCAACTTCTGTTGTTGTGCCAAGAAAGAATAAGTTTGTAAAATCCGGTGTAATCAAAAGTAGTACAATTTTACTGAGTAAAAAATTCCCGTATTCGGTCTTTTTGCCACACAAACGGACATACTTTAAAAATAATCTACCACTTCGAAAGAGACTTTCGCCGCAACTTGGATAGCCTTGAAAGGAACACGATTGGCAAATTCAGTGAGGACCGCTGTAACTTCATTAGAAATGATTTTGTCAGACAATTTGACAATATCCCTAGGTTCAACTAACGTTTCGTTTTCTGACGTATAAGCAGATTGTAACAATTGATGTTTCTCTGAAAGAGTTTTCGTGATGTTCTTAAAATTTTGACAATGTTTTACGATATTCTTAAAATATCGATGTTTACTTTCAAATCTAAGGGTCCATAAATGCTTCAAGGGAGCAAAATATTCCATGAAAGATGGATAGCGCATTACATAATGATGTTTTGGCCGCAATGGTTTCTTTGGAAAGCACGTGTAGAGGTTCCCAAAGGTCATTACAGAATGTTTAAAAAGAGTTCAAGCAATTTTAAAGAAGTTAAAGTGATTTTAAAATTATCTCGAATTGTTTTAAAAAATTTCAATATATTCAAAGCAAAATTACTTATTTAAGAATAACTTAAACATTCTATTTACTTAAAATTGTTAGTGGCACCACTTCTATTCTACAAGCGATATTAAAGGAACCTCCTGAGATTTCGAAAGATTTTAAGTGATTGTAAAGGACTTCAAGGGATTTTAAAAATTTAAATGGATTTTAAAGGATTTTTAAGAATTTAAAGAGATCCTAATGAATTTTAAGAGATTTAAAATGATTTGAAGTAATTTTGAAAGATTCAAAAGAATTTCAAGTCTTTCAAGAGAAAGTCATTTAAAGCGATTCTAAACGAATTGAAAGAATTTTAAGGGATTTCAAAGACACTTTAAAGAATTTTAGGAGTTTTTTAATGATTCTTGGATATTTTTTAGAGATTCTAAGGCATTACAAAACATTTTGAAGGATTTCAAGACATTTTTAATGATTTTAAATAATTTTAAAGGATTTAACCACGGTCATTTCTAAAAAAGCATCAAAATTAACTCAACATAAAATAATAAATTTCTTGAAATAATTAAAATAATCTAACTTCATAAGAAATAGTTTGAGCAATTGAACGAATAGCTCCTAGTACAGAATATATTGAATTAGATGATCACCCTCTAATTATTATTATATATACTCCTATTCTTAAGAAACATAATAATAAATTTAAATAACACAGAAACACACAAACATAATATTTCACCCAGGAATCTGAAATCAGATCGAGTACGATCGCTTTTCTCCCGCAAGCACATGTGAAAATTTTTTTTTCGTCCATGGAAAAATGTTTAACCTAATAGTATATTCAGATACTGCACTAATTGATTGCACTTTTAAAAAATGTTCCTTTAGTTTACCTTATTCTGATGTAACCATGCAGTCAATTCCTTTTAAATTTTCCACAACTTCATCCATGAAGCAGTATCAGTAATTACCTCGTGAATTCAGGGAAACTATCGCATCAGCCTCGCGAGATAAAAACTGCGTTAGTGGAAAAATTGCGCATAATAGTGCGCAGTCACTCCAGCAAACGTTGCTCGCGACATTATCGACATATTACAAAATTTCGGGTTTTGTTACCTCGCTCGAATGTTAGATAACTCTCGTGTCAAGGATAAATACACCATTAGTGATATTTCACATTTGAAAGTGCTTTTAACATTAAGATGCTTTTTTACATTGGATTGTATTTTTACCATCAAACAAATGGGTTCAGCTACGCCCTGAAGTGCGAATTGCACTTTTACCTCGTTGTGTAAAATCCTAACTCACGCGCCTTTAATCTGACGTTTGCGAATTAATTTTAGCCTCTATACAACAGGGTTTGCGCATAGCAGTGTATGTATGTATGTATGTATGTATATTTGAACTCTCCCTTTTACGGGTTTGAGGGCCTCCGCTCCCTGTACATATGTTTACATTTCATCCTTATTCTAACTTAACCGCTACTTATTTTCTAATGCATCGCCTTATATAATAACAATAATCTTATTACTACTCTTCTTAAACTACAGACAATGAGCGATCTTCCCGGGCTTCCGTTTTCTCTTACCATCAAATTCATTTGGACCGATTTGAAAATTCAAAATTTTTACTCGTTAGTTTCCTTTAAACAGGATTACCCGTTTGGCTCTGCCCTGCTCCCTTGCTTTCTCTTATTTCTTCCAGCTTTTTCATCCACATCACTCCCTGCCCATTACCATCCAAGATCCATCTCACACATTCATCAACACTCAACTGTCCATCTTCCTCTCCTGTACACCTCTCTGACACATGTGCCCATGACTCCACTTCGTACCCACATACTGTGCACAGATTGTCCTCTTCATCCATCCAATATCTACAAGCTCTCACTCCTTCTCCCATTCTAAACCGTATCACCCTATTCCATTTATCTTCCTTTTTCATCTTTTGCAAATATTCTGGTTCCGTCAACTCTCTGACCATCATATACCATCTATTGTACCTAGAATCCATGATCTTTCTCCATCTTTCTTCTCCTTGTCTTACTAATAGCTCTAACTCTATGTTCTGCCAATCCAGAACCCCTTCCTGTATATCACAAACACTCCTCATTTTTTTCCTTTCTTCCTCCCATTTTGAATTTCCCAAATTGCCTCTCGTCTCCTTGTTCCGAACTTCCTCCAAGCATACTTGTGCTATTCTGCTCCCCTCTCCCCTTTTAAGCGTCTTCTCAAACCTCCAGGCTCTCTTAATTTGTCTAGTTACCATTTTTTCCCTTCCTAGTTCTTCCCTTATCATGTATCCTGGACAACTCCAACTAACCTCCATTACCCATCTCAGAAATCTCTCATGTATGCTTTCCACTTTCCTCTGTTCCTTCCATCCCCAAACCTCCACTCCATAACTCCCTCATTCTCCGATCGTCCTTGAACCTTCTCTTTCCTATACCCCATACTTGGCCCATTACTTTACTCGCACTTTCGATTCTTTTCCTCACCTGCAAAACGTTTCCCCCTCCTGACTCAAACCAAAAACCTAGGTAACGGAACTCCTCCACAATTTCCACTGTTTGTCCGTTCATCTTCCAAACATAACCTATTCTGGTCTTTCTATTTCTGAAGCACATCAACTTGGTCTTCCCTACGTTCACCGTCAGTTCTTTTGTTCCCACGTACTCTTTGAATATTCTTATCATTAGGTTCATTCCCTTCTCATCGTCTGCTATTAGAACTACGTCGTCCGCGTATGCTAGTGAGTATAGTTTGCTATTACCCAGGATCGTCCCCCCTTTCCCTTTCTCCTTTAGCTTCTCCTCCAGGTCTGCCAGCAGCAAATTAAAAAGTAGTGGACTTAACGGGCACCCTTGCCTTGGACCTCTTCCTGTCCAGAAAACCTCCCCTTTTTCCCCGCGTATCTTCACCCTAATCCTGGTTTCAGTAAAAATTTCCTTTATCCTCTCCACCAGCCCTTCTTCTATTCTCCTCTTTTTCATTGTCTGCCATAGCACTTTTCTATTCACTGAGTCAAAAGCTGCTTTGAAATCTACAAACAAAGCGACTAATTTCCCTCTTTTTCTCCCTAAGTTTCTGTTAACCAAGTAGTTGAGTACGTAAATGTTGTCTATTGTCCCCATCCCTTTTCTAAATCCCGTCTGGTTGTGTGGGATACTTTGCTTCTCTTCTATCTGATTCTCTAACCTTTTTCTCAGAATTTCTGTGTATATTTTATAGCCCACTTGCATGAGAGTGATCCCTCTGTACTCTTCTACCTTCTTACCCTCCCCTTTCTCAACAAGCGGTAATACCAGCCCTGTCATCCACTCCTCCGGCCACCCTTCTCCTTTCCAGACCTTGTTGCATATCCTCCACATCACTTCCCTAATCCCTTCTCCTCCATACTTTATAGCTTCGTTCTCCATACCATCCTCTCCTGTGGCCTTGTTTCTTTTCAGTCTACCTATCGCCTCATTCACTTCTTCTCTTGTTATTTCGTTCTCTTCCTCCATTTCTCCCTGGACTGTCTTTCTATTTTCCCCTTTGATCCTGTTTTGTTCTCCCCCTAGCAGACCCTTAAAATAATCCGTCCATTCATCTATTTCTATTTCTTCATTTACGCCCTTCCTTCCTCCTCTTTCCCTGTTTATCACATCCCAGACCCTACCTTCTTTGATTGCTTCTTCTACTTCTTCCTTGTAGTTCTCCTTTCCCCTTTGCCTTTTCCCTCCCAGCATCTTCTCATCTTCTCTTTTTCTCCTGTTGTACTCCGCCTTCTCTATTTCTCCTTTCCTCCATTTTCTTACAGACTCTTTCATTCTCTCCTTACTCTTGCTGCATTCCTCGTCCCACCAGCCTCTCTTTCCCTCTTCTCTTCCTTCTTTTGTACCTATCTCATGCTTCACCTTCTCAATCGACCCTTTCAACCTTTCAATTAACGAGTCTACTCCCTCCTCTTTTTCATATTAAACATTCTCCTTTTCCATCTTCTGTTCAAACACTTTTAATTTATCTACCCCCCAGACTCCCATTTTCGTGTTCCTCCCCCCCCCTCTTTCCTTTCTCCCTCTGCCACGCTTATGGACGCCACCTTTCAGTGTAGCTATTACTGGGAAGTGTTCTGACCCTATGTCATTCCCTACATTCATACTGCATATCATATTACTCATTCTTTCTTCCGCCAGCATGTAGTCTATTATTGTTTCTCCCTTACCTATGAATGTAATCTCTCCTTTCTCATCTCCTTTCAAGTTTGGAGTCGCGTGCCGTCAAGAAAAATCCCTCATATGTCTCAATCGCAAAGGCCCTCATTTAGCTTCAGACATGATATGTCCAGAATATGTAGACCACACTTCGATCAGGAAAATTGCAGTATATAGGAACCTCCTAATCAGCGATGCCTCAAAACTTTTCAATCAAGGAAAAAAGAACGCACTATCTAATAACTCAACCTTCGATGTGAACTCATTGCTCAAGGAACCTTCCTTTTCCGTTTACTCACAAGCGCCTAACTTTGGCTACTCAAACTTCCTTAACCTTGAAGATGTGGATTTGGATTCAGTTATGGGTAATCCTATCTCAAATGTGCAACAATCTTTTTCTGTTGTCACGTCTTTCTCTAAACCAAAATCATCACGCTCTCAACCTCAATACAAGCAACAAAAACAAGCCCCGACTAACAATTCTCGACGTAACATTCGTCATAGGAATCCAAGTGCTGCCTCGAAACACTTGGATAAAACTTCTTCCGTGTCTACTGCAACCGAGATAACTGGTAATCTGTCACTACCTAATAATGAAACCTCATGCCCCCCTATCCCACACTCTCCTTCTATTTCTTCTCTTCCCCTACAGTTTGCTCAAAGTTTTGAGCAATTTATGTCTACCTTGACACAGATTTGCAATCATCTGGCTCCTTTGCTCACTATGCTGAATAGTTTCAGTTCTCCAGCAGAAAAGAAAGTATTGATACGAATTGAATTGAAAAGACTAAGACACCCTGCAAATTCTGCTTTGCGATAATGACGCACTTGACCTAGATGTGTCAATGCATATAAATTCGTGAAGACGGTATTTCAATTTTGAATCTTTGTATACGTACGAATACAGTGCAAAAGTTCAAAGTCAGCGAAAACACTTCAATGCGTCAGCACGCAAACGCTTCAACATTGGTCAATGCGTCTGAATTCGTGAGAGCAAAATACACCCTTGAATTCGCCCCAATGCGTCACGGCAAATTTCAGCAAGTGTTGATTTATACAATTCAATCCGTAACAGAAAAACCAACGTGCAGAGCACATAGGATTTATTGTAAATGGTTAGTAAATTGTCTTGTAGCTCAGTGGCGGGTACTATGGACTGATACACGAGGGATCGCTGTTTCAAGTCCCAAAGCATTCACCTTTTATTAATTTTTTTCTGATTGACCTCGACCACGCATTCATACGGATTCACACTCATTCAATTCGCGTTGTCTCAATTCATCTAAATGCGTCTCAATGCGTTCGAACGAATCAGAAAACGCGATTCACGCGCATTACAAAAATGTTAATTCGCCGCAATTCGTATCAATTCTTTCTTCTTTGCTGGGTCACTTTCTCTGCCTCCTTTTAAACCCTGTTCTTTACCTTCCTCACTGGCTGCAACTTCCCACACCTCTTCTTAGAGTCTAACTATGGATAACTCCCCAAACATTCTTCAATGGAACTGTCGAGGTTTTTTCCCCAAAAAAGGCTCATCAGAAAAAATGTCAATTAAATTTGACATTATTCTATTGAGTGAGATCTGGATTAAACACCAATGCACGTTTACCTTCAAAGGTTTCAACGTCTTAAGAAAAGATCGCCATAATCTTACAGGGGGTGATCTAATGATAGCTATTAGAAATGGTATTCCAGTTAATCAAATTGATTCAATTTACTGTGTAGACGAATCTTTCGATACCCTAGCTTCAGTCATTCAACGGATCTGGGACAGTTACTCATAGTAAATGTTCATAGAAACCTTCGCACTCCTGCTCGTTCAGTAAATTGGCAGACATTCTTTGACTCAAATTCTACCTTTCCTTGCATTCTCATTGGAGGGGATTTCAATGCCCATCATCCATCTTGGGGCTGTGAATCTTCTTGCCAGCCAGGGATCTCTCTCTTTAATGCTTTAGCTGACTCAGATCTATCAATTACCAACACTTAGGAACCGACTCTATTCCTTCGTCCTGGTCAAGCCAAATTTGCAATAGATTTGACATTAATGTCTAGTAACTTGAAACTAATAACCTCATGGCCAGTTCTTGATGATAAAATGGGAAGTGACCGCTTTCCGATAAAAAATTGATATAGGCATCCCGTTTTCACATCATCAATTTTTTTCTCACAAATATAACTTGAAAAGTGTCGATTGGAAAGTTTTTAAATATTTGTTGTCATCAATTCATGAAGAGGACAATCTCCAGGAATTACATTCGCCTTATGACATCAACAATGCATATTATAGTTTTGTAAGGAACATTGATGAAGCTCTTCATAAGGCAGATCCTAAGATAGATAGGAAACCATCCAGGAAAAAATTCTATCCGAGCTCCTCTCCTTTGTAGAGCGATGAATGCTATAAGATTCCCCTATAAGATTACCTAAATTCAAGCATTACATTGCCTCTTCCAATTACGATAACTTTATTGACTTTTAAAAATATCAAGCATCATCTACAAAAAAATTCAAAGACATTAAATGCTCCAGTTTCAGATCATATTGCGAATCCTTGCCTTTTCACTCTCCTATTTCAAATATTTGGAATAAAATAAGAGGATTTCAAAACAGACTATTGAATCCGCCTTCGCCTACTTCTAGCTCTATTAATTTAGACACGATGGAGCATATGAATGCTTACATTGAAAGTTTTTAGCGATGAACAATGATTTTCCTAATATAATTATCCCCACTCTCCCAGAGTCTTTCTCAGAAAGTAATCCTCCCCCTCATAATAATACTCCCTCTCCTTCTGCTAGCAATAATGCTACACCACAGAATCTTGAAATTTTTTAACAACCCTTCACTTCTGATGAGCTTACTACTGTTTTTGGAATCCTGAAATAATTTCAAACCTCCCGAAATCCTCCCTTCTCCATTTGCTCCACATTTCAAATCGCATTGTTGACGAAAGTGTTTTCCCTGATTCCTGAAAAGATTTTTTAATCTGTCTTCTTCCAAAGAGTGGCAAAAGGAAATTTTCACCAATTGCGATAGCCTCTTGTTTTTTTTAAAAATTGCGGAGAAACTTATACAGAATAGATTTGTTTATTGGCTGGAAATCGAGATATCCTACCTCCAACTCAGTATGGATTCAGGAAAAATCGTTCCTGTGCTGATAATCTGGCGATTCTCTCTTCTGAACTGTATTTATCACAAGCAAAAACTCAATTTACAGCCTGCCTCTTTTTGGATGTTAAAGCCGCTTATGACAATGTCATTCCATATATTTTAGTCAATGACCTCCTACAAATTGCTCTTCTAAATGAAATTCGTAAATTTGCTCTCAACTTAACCTATGAACGATAGTTTTTCTTTAGAATTAATGGTGGAAATAAAAGACCTTTCACAATTAGAAAAGGGACACAGGGCTGCATCCTTAGTCCTGTCTTCTACACTATTTATACACGGAAACTACATTCAGTTACTACCCAGATTGTGGAATCTTAGAATTTGTCGATGATATAGCTCTCTATTTTACGTCATACGACTTGGAGGAATGTATTTCGGTCCTCCAACAAAGCCTGAATTATCTATATCTCCAGATAAATCGAAACTAGTTATTTCTCCAATTACTACAACAATTTTACCACAAAATGTCCATATCCTGGTTGATGACAATATCATCAATCCATCTGAGCCCACTACATTTTTAGGGGTTATTTTTCATTGCACATTATCCTGGGAACTACACTTTTTAAAAATAATTAATCGAGGCAATCACGTACTCAATATTCTAAAGTGTTTATGTGGTACATGGTGGGTTTTCCACCCAAAAGTACTTCAGATATTATTTCATTCTTTAGGGAGGAGCTCTATTGATTATGGATGCTATGTGCTATCCATTAGCTCTGGCGACACCTACTTTCAGAAAATTAACAAATTGCACAATAGATTTTTACGTGTAATCGGTGGTTACCGTATTTCAACACCTATTATAGTCATGCAAGCGGAATTTAAGAAACTCCCCGTTAAATCTAGATTTCAACTACTCCCGGTAAGAAGAGAAGAATATAGAAAAATTAATATTTTCAGATATAAACGAAAGAGTAAGCATTATTTAATTTTTTTGAATGTGCTCATTTTCCATCGGGAGAAGTGCCCAATGAAAGAATAGGTTTAACTCCGATTTTACTTCAATAATTTAGATTTGTACACGGCTTCGAATGGATACCCTCTCATGATGCAGAATAAATAATTGTGCAACTCTAAAAATTTGCATGCAACTTTGGAAAAAAACCTATAAAATGTCAGCGCGTACAAATTTTCATAGAAATACGCAGTAAATGATCTCGACTCGAGAAGAGTCCATATGTCAAGCCATTTCGAGCGTGCATAGCACTCGGATGGATGACCATCTGCGACGTATACGACAGTGTTGTGTATTCGCTACGTTTTAACCTCGGTTTTAATTAATGTCGAGCAGGAGGTTTGACGGGAGGGTTTTTTCGACAAACTGGCAAACTCTTAATTTGCTCATTAAAATATTTTAAATAATTAACGAAACTTGAAGAGCATAATGAAGTAATCGGAAAGATATTCTTAGTTAATCATATTTTTGGTTGACCAAAAGAATCGAACTTTTGAGAACGGGAAAAGAGTTGAACGCTAGAGAACGACACAAGTTCTATGGCTTAATGTCTCTGTTTAATATTTGAAAGTACGTTTTTTGAACCAACATAAACTTTAAAAAATCAAATTGTGCATCAAAATTGCACAAGAAGGCTCAAAAAGAATTATGTTCCTCAAAAAACTATTTTTTAAAAAACAAATACTCAAGAAAATCAATTTATGCAAAGTAATTGCACAAAAAGAGTTAAAATAAGAGAAATATGTTTTGAAATAACATTGTAAAATGGCTCATTAGAGACAGATATATGAAAATTGAAAACAGAGGGAGAAAAAAGAAACAGAGATCTAAACCATCTCTCTCACATTTCTTTTTTATTTATCCTTATTTTTTATACTACCAGTATCCAACATGTTTCTAGGCCTTTTAAGCGTCCTCTTCAGGGAGATTTTGATAGGAAACTGATTGGGAATATTTATATGTTATGCTAATATTATTTAAAAATAACGCATTAGCCCAGTGTGTCACTGTCAATACGTTTAAATTCGAGAAGACGGTATTTTAATTTGGAATTTTTCTATACGTACAAATACGGTGCAAAATTTTGAAGTCATAGAATTCACTTCAATGCGTAAGCATGCAAACGCTTCAAAATTCGTCATTGCGTCTGAATTCGTGAGAGTAAAATACATACTTGAATTCCCCCAAATTCATCACGGCGAATTGAAGCAAGTGTTGATTCATACAATTTAATCCGTAACAGGAAAACCAACGTGCGGTACATATAGAATTTATTGTAAATATTAGCAAATTGTCCCGTAGCTCAGTGGGTACACTGTGAGCTGATACACGAGGGGGCGCTGGTTCAAGTCACGGCGCATGCACTTTTTATTAATTTTTTTTCAAATTGACTTTGACCACTCATTCATTTCGCGCTGTCTCAATTCCTCTAAATACGTTTTAATTCATTTAAACGAATCAGAAAACGTGATTCACGCGTATTCAAAAATGCTAATACGTCCCAATCCGTATCAATTCTTTATTTTTTTTTTGCTTGAATTCAAGTCATCCAGCAGAAAGTTGATAAGTCTACTGGAGGTTGAATTGAAAGCTTTTCGGTAGTCAATCAAAGTCATTATCAGGACGCGCTGATGGGTTGCTTCGTCTTTTGCAGACGCACCTGTCAATTAACAGGTTTTCTCGGCATCCTGCTACACCTCGTTTCAAGCCAAGATATTCGTACATCTCTCTCCACACAAGCTCAATTTTTCGAAAAATCCTGTTTTGTTTAGCTGTGAAGATCGTATACAGCGTGTTCAAACAAGTTATTCGTCTTTAATTCTCTGGGCTGGACGAGTCGCTTTTTTTCGGTAAGAGTCGTCCTAACACCAGCCACTGCGGAATGGACATTTCCGGCATTAAATATGAGGTGAATATGTGGGCCAGGTGTTGGTGTGTAGAAGCAAACTTCTTCCACCAGCAGTTCTTGATACCATCTGGTCGTGCAGCGGAAAAGTTCTTTGTGTCCCTAAGTGCTTTTTTCACCTATTCGGCAGTGATTGATAGAGATTTCTCATCAGATGTTATGAGGTTGCCGCAAAACTACTTGAAGCTGACGATATCATCAGTATCTTCTTTCAAC
This sequence comes from Andricus quercusramuli, assembly GCA_932178445.1. Lineage (NCBI taxonomy): Eukaryota > Metazoa > Arthropoda > Insecta > Hymenoptera > Cynipidae > Andricus > Andricus quercusramuli. Next base: position 6,387 of record CAKNXH010059212.1, on the reverse strand, counting down.
TCCAGTGTTTTCGGGATCTTGTATACCTCTTCCTAAAAAGTCTCTACGTCGTTGAGCTTGGGTGGATTTTTGACAGAAACAGGGAGATCGCTGAAGGGGCGCGATGGGTCAGGGAGAAACTGTTGATTCTCCCTGACCCATCTCTCCCAGATAACACCCGTATTTTGTCAACAATATGTTGCTTGATTGTCGACAGCTTTGACTTGTTCAGTGTGTGATTGTAGGTCCTCCGTTCTTGGGTGAACTTTCTATCCCTTTCTGCGAACGGTCTACCAGATGTAATATAGTCAATCTCACATTGGACACGAGAAGCATTCTTTCTTGCCCATCCAAATCTTCTTGTTCAGTTGATGCAAGCGTCTTTTGGTCTTTTGATCGACCGTCGGTTTTAGCCTTCGATTTGAATCAGCCAAAGCTCTCCCAGCACCATAAACTGAACAATTGATGGTTCAGAGGTCGAACTCCTCCGAGGTATCCTCACGAAGGGAGGCATCTATTTCAGCCAGATCTATGGGCTTAGGAGGTACCTGGATGTCAATATTCCTTCTTGTCCTGAAATCGCGAACATCTCTCAGGAGGTGCCTTCTTTCCTCGGAAACCTCGGTTCGTTCGTTTCGTGCCGAACGAACTAGGACTTGAGGGAAACCTTCCGTTATTACTATATTACTATAATAAAAAAAAATATATATATATATGTATGTATATATATATATATATATATATATATATATAATTAAAAAAAAGTTAAACAACCACCGCAGGGTACCACTAAGTGCAACTGCCATCTGGAAAAAATGTCAATGGCCCCCAGTAGAACCGCGGTAAAATACACCTATGGCCACGTCTCACATCCGTGAAATGGGTGGTCATATGTGTGTATGGGTGGTATATATGTATGTATATATATATATATATATATATATCTTTACTGCACTGATGAACAACTAACAACTTATAATAATTATAATACAAATAATTAGATTAGATGCGGGCTATCAACAGTAGGATACTATAAATATAAGTACGCAATTATACCCCGTAAGAAGGCTTGCATTAAAAAGTATTCGGAAATTGCCAGTTCAATGGTGACGTGACGATTATTGAATCCTTCTCGATACCGTTTTTGTCCTTGCATTTTGAATCCTTATGGCAGTAGAAGTTATCTCTTAAACTGAATCCCTTTCTGTACCTGGTGGCGAAAATATTTTGTTGAATACTTTTGGATATCCCAAGTCGACCATGAAATAGAAGATTTTTAATTCCTTTTAAATTTGGACATTTCCCTGTTCTCATTTACTGTGTTTTGAATAATGAGGTTAAAAGCATTTAGAAACACAGTATCAGACATTCTAGGTTGTCAAGATTCATTGCTACACAGGGAGCTGTGATAAGAACTAATTTTTCGAATTTGTTTATGATGATTTTTTATTTTTTTAATTGATCACATTTAAAGAAAGCAAGAGTTTTGTGATAAAGTGATTTATCTTTATGCACAATTCTATTAGATTTTGCATCTTTTATGCTTTTGAAGCGCCTTCTAATGCGTTAAACGATAATGGTGTATTCAATTTATTATAGGTTAAGTTTGATGGCTTCGATTGGCTTTGAAAGGGTTTAGAATCTAATTATTTTCACTGCCTAATCGGGAATTCAAAAAAGAAGGACAGAAACGGCACTTCTAGGTATTGAAATTTCTGATACCTTTGAATGCAAGCCTTCTTGACGGGTATATACTTAAAAGTAAATACGCATTCATACACATACACATACATATTTTAATTAAGAATTTAAGTGTTACCAATGTGTGATTTCGAGGGTAGTATTTGAAGTGTTAAATAAGTAACCAAAAAGGAGTTTTCTAAAGTGAAATTATGAAGGTGTATTTCTAATGGTTATAGGTAGTTTGTACCAAAGGCGAGCACCACGAATTATAAAAGACCTTTGCATTTTACACGTGCGGTGTGCCTGCATTTTTAGTACTGTTATCCTTTCACGGAGTTTGAAATGTGTTGGTTGATCTTTGTCAATAAAATGGAAGAGGTGAAACGTACGCTCAAGCTTGACATTCCGCTCATGAGTAATATCGTCATATACCACACAGCCGCAGTCAAAGAAAGCAAGGATCATGCTTTCAACTAAGAGAATGCGCGTTAAAGTAGAAAGTGATTATTTATTCCTGTTAAGCTGTTGGAGGACTCTAAAGGTTTTCCTTGAAATATCCGCAACTTGTTCATTCCAAGTAAGAGAGCGGTTATGAATATATCCTAAATCTTTCATAGAATCCACAAAGGGGATGAGACGCCCATCGATCAAGAGAGGAGGCAAGGTTGCAATTGTTGCAAGTGAAGGAGAGGAAGAAGGTCCTATGATTATAGCCTTAGTTTTGCAGGGTTAAGAGTGAAACCGTATGTCAAGGCCCACTGCACCACCAAATGAATATCCTCCTTTACCTTTTGAAGTAAGCTCTTAAGAGTGGCAGTAGGCCCGGAGAGGTAAAGCTTGAAGTCGTCAGCATATTCGTGATAGATGCAGTGTTGAAGTTCACTACCAAGTTCAGATGTATAAATCAGAACGCTTACCATTGTTGATTTGTACTCTTTCAGAACGATTAATAATACACTCTAAAAACAGACTATTAACTGTCAAAAGATTCCTTTCACTATTAAAGGATTTTCTATTCAAAATTGGCATGAGAGGAAATCCTTTCATAGTCGAAGGATTATCGTTTCAAATGCTATCCTTTAACTGTGAAAAGATTTCCTTTGATCTTGAAGTGAAATCTATTGTCCAACAAGAGAAAGAATAACTTAAACGTTAAAAGAAAACTTATTGCATGATATTACGTGCAAAAATGTACAAAAGCCGAACTTTGGCGAATGTAAATATAAAATCAATGTTATTATAAAATCGGTATAAAATCGACGCTTCAAAAAATCACTTCACAAAGAACGTCTTACGAACTTTTGATTGACAAAAGCATTAAAAAAAATTTATACTTCGATTGTCAAAAGCGTAAAAGTCAATATAAAGTGAGGTTATGCGGATCAAAAACTGTTCTTTCAGTACACGTATCTTCCAAAGTTTTCGCGTTACAATCTGGGATTCCTAATTTTTTTAAAGAAATTCATTTTCCATCTCATTTCGCACGTTTTTTTACTCACTTTATTAATTAATTAATAAATCGAGCAGTGAAAAAATTCACTCATGCGCAGACGCATTTTCTCTGCTAGCCAACAGATGAAATCCTCTAGTAGTTGAAGGAACTCTTTTCAAAGTCAAAATAAATCGTTCATCAGTAAAACTACTTCCGTTCTGCATTTAATGGATAAGTATTTGAACAGTGAAACGATTCTATTGATGGACAAAAGAAATCTGCTTAATTTCAAAGGATGCATTCTGAAAGGAACGTAATTTTACTGTTAGTAGACTTTTTCTTAGAGTGTAGCGAATTCGGTTATCGCTATAAGATAAGATTCAAACCATTTAACAGCCATATTTTAGATGTGAAGTGATTTGAGCCTAGTCAATTGTAAATTATGGTTAACTGTATCAAACGCCTTAGAAAAGTCAAAAAGGACAACAACCGTTATTTATTCCCTCCTATAAATTGTGTTTTGTCTGCAATTGCCTAGCCTTAGGTGGCTCAGAAATTCATTTTTGATTTCGTTATTTTGCACTAGAATTCACTACACTAGATCCCAAACCCATTTGAAAGAAAGAACACCAGCTTAATTCTAAATGGTCAATTCAAGGAATGAGAAATAAAATCCAAAATTATGGGAAAAAGCCGTTGGCACAAAAAACCCAAATTTATTTGAAAACAATTGGAAGAACGAGAATTTACATCAGATGATACAATAAACAAGAACGGAAATGCGAGTACGAATGAAAATTTAAAAGCGACCATGCGGTCGCGGCGAACCGGCGGCGCCGTTGGCGTCACACACTCGCGGCCACGATGATTTTTCGTTTTCGATAAGTAGAGTTTTTATTAGATTTTCGAGACATCCTGATTTCCTTCGGTAGGAATCAGTGGCGTTATGAGAACCTCCTGATTCGCTTGATTGGAATCAGTGGGCCGTTGGAGATAATTGCAGGGACGGATCGAAGAACGGGACGTTCGCTCGATCGCCCTTGAACATTATGCAATCTCCCGACAATTCGCGCTTGTCCCGTTCGCCCGTTTTTACATTTAAAAAAATGTACAAATCGTCGATTCTCAGAGAACTTCCAGTGAGAAAGTTGTTCCGTAGGGATTAACGAATAAATCTGCACAAGCAGCATATTATTTCGTTTTGTATATCACAAGACATCTTTGAGGTAAGTGTGTAAAATTTTCAACATTTTTCATACACAACCTATGTGCAGTAACGGCAACTGTTTCCTCAGCGCGCATCATTTCGTTTTACTAAGCTCGTGATATCTTGTGATATACAAAACGAAATGATATGCTGCTTGCGCAGAATTATTCGTTAATCCCTACGGAACAACTTTCTCACTGGAAGTTCTCTGAGAATCAACGATTTGTACCTTTTTTTTAATGTAAAAACGGGCGAACGGGACAAGCGGGAATTATCGGGAGATTTCACAACGTTCAGGGCGATCCGAGCGCACGTCCCATTCTTCGATCCGTCTCTTCAATTGTCTGAGAGGCGATCGGACGCGACGGCATGGACCGAGATTGATCGATGGTTCGAACACGAATGGCGCAACTGAGCGGCGAGCCAACGTCGATCGCACGCCCTTATACACTCTTTCTCTCTCTCTCTCTCTCTCTTTCTCTCTTCGCGCCCTCCCATCTACCTTCTAGAAAGATTCGAATTATAATCTCACGTAGAGATTCATACAACGTGGATCAATTCACGACACAAGTGTTACGACGTAACAAATTGCCAGTTCAAGGTCAGAAATTGTTATTCCATTAAATTGTTAGTTTCAATATGTGCAGTAAGTTGCTGATGGGCATTGCGTTCGAAAGGTCCCAGATAGCAAAGTGCTCGCTGACTGCAAGCCATCTGCCGGCCCGCGGTCCGATCGATCATACCGACGTGCCGGCAGATATGCACCTCAATGTGCACACCATTGATTTTTATATGCCAGCCCGACACTCGACAGGCGGGAGCGACGCTGTCCGGCGACCTGCATGACCGACGGTCCGGTAAAATGCCGGTAAATATCTTTTGTTACGTAAATTGTTATGAAAATAGACCCGAAAGATAAACCAATTCTATATCGTTAAAAATCGAAAACATCCTTTATTCTCAAAAGTTGATTCCTTGGAATTGAAATACATACTTACAAAATTCCTTTCTCCAGCAAAAAATCAAGAAAGTCGCAAATATTTAATTTTAGCGCAGAATATCGGTTGTAGGAACAAAATTTTGAAAATCGAAAATAATATGCTAAAACGTAGCGCATTAGGACCCTAAAAAGTATGATTAATTTAGAGCTGATTTTTATATGTCTGGGTTTTACATGTTAGGAAGCTGCATACTTGAAAAAATTCTTATAAAACCGCAAACGAAAAGTCGAGTGATCCTTTTATTATTTATCTGGAACGAACAATTGTTTGCAAATCGCACACTTTTCACTCACATCCGAGCGAAAATTCACGGGTGTGAACGCCACACGAGATGAAACACGGCAAGAACAGCACTATCAATTATCGCACTATCAGCCTGCAGCGGTCATGCAAGTCGCTGGCCCGTCGTTCTTCGCCGTTTGCAAGACCGACGGGCGTCTAATGTGCCAGAAATTTTTTCCGCCCTTCGGTCGCATTCCGACTCTGCCGGCCTGACGCGCGCATTTAACAGGCATGCTGGTTTCCAGACCGTCGGGCCGATCACGTTCCAGCACGTATTGTTATCTGGGGTTTAGACAAGGCAGAGAAGATGGATGTCGGGCGGAAATCTTTGGGAGAGGTAGGGTTAGATATTTTAGGAACAGAGCGAATAATCGCCTCTTTCCAGGTGTCAGGATATATTCCCATCTGTAGAGATGCATTATAGATATGCAAGAGAATAGGACAAATGACTGGTGAAGCTAAGCGAATCCTTTTAATTGAAATACCATCAGAACCTTGAGCATTTGATTTTACCTCTAAAAGTTTTTTAATTAGGGTTTCTTGCGATATGTCAGAAAAAAAGAATTTAGTATCATAAAAGGTAGAGGGAATTGCGAACAAAGAAGGAGTGCTGTTTGCGAGGAATGTGGATTTTGTGGTGAAGGCTGTTAAAAGATCTGCGGGGCAAAATTGTTATCAGGAGCCAAGTGTTTTGGAGGAATAAGTCCAAGTCGTCTTAAGAGAAACCAGATGTTTTCATTTTTATTCCTGTTTTTAATACACTGTAAAAAAAGTGGTTGAAGATTGCAAATCGGTTTGTAAAC
>CAKNXH010059211.1:29611-61884 GCA_932178445.1 Andricus quercusramuli | reverse complement strand
CTATCATAGCAGATAAGGTATATTCTCACTGCGACGAGAATGACATCCTAACAGAAGAACAAAAAGGATGTTGTAAAAACTCCCGAGGCAGTAAAGATCTAGTCACCATAGACGCTGTTGCCATGACGCAAGCTCGTAAACATCAAAGGAACTTGCACATGGCATACATTGACTACAAGCAAGCGTTTCCTTCCGTACCACATGACTATTTGCTTGAAGTCTTAAAAGTATACAAAATTTGTCCACGCATCATTGACTTCCTAAGTCGTGCGATGATGTTTTGGGGTACAAGAATGAAGTATTTTGATCATAGACAACCGAGGATAACTAGATCAATACGCATTACGACGGGCATATTCCAAGGAGACTCCTTCAGTGCATTATGGTTCTGTTTAGCGTTGAACCCACTGAGCAAAACACTAAATGGCACGTCTCACGGGTTCCGAGTAAATGTTAACGAGGATGGTCATCAAGTGACCCATCTTCTATACATGGATGACCTGACGCTATACGCTAGTTCGGTCGAGAAACTGCAGCAAGTGATTGATGTGACAAACCAGTTTTCCAATGATATCCACATGGAGTTTGGACTAGATAAATGCCGAACAGTGCAATGGCTGAGGGCGAGTCATATAAATCCCTGGGTATTCTCGAATCTTAGGGTATTCAGCATACGATAGTTAAGAAAAACCTAATGACTGCCTTCACTGCAAGACTCATATTGGTTCTGAAGAGTTCTCTTAACTCGGCAAACAAGAACAGGACAATCAACACCCATGCCATCCCTGTCCTCACGTACTCCTTTAGGCTCATAAAATGGTCGAACACCGACCTCGAAAGATTAAACAGAATCATCCGCGTAGAAATGACGAAACACCGAATGCATTGCAGGAATTCGGCGATTGAAAGGGTAATTCTACCAGGACATAGAGGGGGCAGGGGCATTGTAGATGTCAGAAACCTGTGTGAGTCATAAGTTATACAGTTGCGAGACTATTTTAACAGCAAGCAAGATGTTACGCTTTACAACACCGTCTGTAAAGCGGATCTTGACTACACACCCTTGAATTTGTCCTCAGAAGAGGCCTTGTATATTAGGGCAGGAACCATAGAGGAACTAGAAACGCGATGGAGACAAAAAGCCATCCACGGCGAACACCTCAAAACGTTAGATCAATATGAAGTGGATAGTGAGGCATCCAATATTTGGCTGAGAAAGGGAGTCCTGTATCCAGAAACGGAAGGATTCGTCATTGCGATTCAGGATAGGGTTGTCAGAACCAGGAATTATCGCAAACACGTGTTACATCAAGACGTGGTTGACCGGTGCCGATTATGTGGATATACCAACGAATCGATCGAGCACATTATTGATGCTTGTCGCGTAATGGCTCAAAGAGAGTATACGCACAGACATAATTATGTGGCAGGCATTATACATCAATAACTTGCCCTAAACCTAGGACTCTTAACAGAATGGATGCCTTTCTACAGATACATTTCAATGCCCGTTTTAGAAAATGAAGATTACATCTTAGATTGGGATGTGACTATCCAGACGAATCGTTACAACCGAGCCAATCGACCTGACATCATGATGCGAGAGAAAAAAGGTGGAAGAGTCTACATCATCGATATTCCTTGTCCGCTTAACCGAAATTTGCAGACAACCTATACAACCAAGATTCATAAGAATAGCGAGCTAAGGCATGAAGTAAAGGCAATATGGAGGAATTTGAAACATGCATCTATTCATCCTATTGTGATTTCGGCTACAGGCTATGTGTACGCAAGATGCACTGAACATCTTCAACATTTATGAGTCAGTAGGGTACTGGCGGCAGTTCAGAAGGCGGTTTTATTAAACACCTGTCGTATTGTAAGAAACTTCCTAGACAATCAGGAAGCAAGTGACTAAGAACTTATGGCGTGATACATGGTAGCTCTGAAAAAGCATTCAGAGGCGACTGTTGTCACCACCAACTCTCACGGCCGATGTATAAGGATAAAAGCGGTAAAGACAAACTGCAAACTACACCATGCTCCTAATTTTGTACCTACAACATCATCGCAAATGATTTCAAACATCGTATTAAAATAACTTATAACATCCTCATCTCATCAGTCACTTGACTTGGTCCGTGGCTATGAAGAAAAACAGGGTTCACCCGAGAAAAAGTTAGAAAAAAAAAATAATATGTTGAATTAACAAGTGTAATTTGGTGATTGTGAATTCTCTTTTGTTAAAGCTCCTTCAGCTTTAAAGAGCCGGTACCTCTTGAAATTTTTCTATGTACCTTTACCGAGGTTCTGGTGGTTCGGAAACCACCTTAAGCTGTAGATCCCCCCATCATGCACTTGACTGCAATCCAATCCGTGAATGATGGGGTAAAAACCAGGCTTTTCCCAATATGTCAACACACAGGCTCTTATTAGATCACTTGATTGCATTATAATAATGCGTCCGTGACTGATAATATATACCGGCACAACCCCGTGCATACTATTCAATAAAATCCAACTCTAACCAAAAATGCCTTCGACATATTGGGCTGTAACCATCTTAAGCCTGAGACATTCATTTGTTGAACATTATTATACTAAATGTATATTAAATTTATTCCTGTACGTCAACCTGTGATTGCTTATTAGATATTGCAAAATAACGTGCATCCTATAAAAAACAATTTTGTTATTATGCATTTTATTGCAACTTGTGTCGTTTTTCCATAAATTTAATTTGTTTATGTTCAATGTTATTTCTTATGATATATGAACCAAAAATATGCATCCTGGCGTAAAGTCCCAGCCGAAAATTCCCGTACAGGAACCTCGGAGGATCCTGCACATGTTCCTGTACACATGTTCCTGTACACATGTTCCCTTACAGAAAGCCGTCAAAGGAACCTTTGGAAGGATCCTGTACAGAAACACGTACAGGGTCCTTCACAGACAGCCATTGCGAAAACTGATGTCACATACAGCTATAAACTTGCCTTCCTTTCATTCTCTTAAAGAACCAACTCACTATCGAGAGAGCCAAAAGCCACCAGCAAACCCTCGCGGATTAGTTCCTATGCAGGTTCATGTATAGGATCCTGAACATGTTCCTGTACATGAACCTGCACCTCAATTGACTCTGTGAAGGAACCTGTACAGGACCATTCAAAGGTTAGCTTGTATACAAGTTCCTTTGCAGGATCATGTGCAGTTTCCTTCGCCAAATTCCTGCACAGGAACCGTCAAGATTACCTGTACAGGTTCGTGTGCAGTTTCATGTACAGAAACATGTTCAAGATCCTCCGAGGTTCCTGTATAGGAATTCTCAGCTAGGGTGGTTCTAGGAAAATTTGTAAATGTAATTTAAGCGAAAAACTTTGTCAGATAAAATGTTATTGTAGCGTGTATCGTTTTTCCAAAAATTTAATTTTTTTATTTTAAATGTATTTTTATAACAAAAGTTTATAAGAAATTTGTAGATCTTTTTTGGTTGAACAACTTTTGTCTATTCATCTTTTTTCGTACCTTACGTCGTTTTTCCACATTTTTTTTATTGTTAATGTTATTTCTCACGATTGGAACCAAAATTACGCATCTTATCAAAAAATGAGTAAAAAAGAATGCGTAGCTTTTTTCTGAGTGAACAACTTTCGTGTATTAATTTTTTTTGTGGTTTGTGTCGTTTGTCCAAAAATTTAATTTATTTTATTCTTAAATCAGTTTTTTGCAAATGAAACAAAAACTACGCGTCCCATCAAAAAGTGATTGGTGAAAAATTTGTAGATGTTTTTTGAGTGCACAATTTTTGTTTCTTCATCTTTTTCTGTATCTTGTATATTTTGACAGCAAAATGGAATTTTTTATTTTCCATTATTTTTTTGAGCAATAAAAATTTGAACTTTCGATTTTTCAAGAAAATTGAAAAAAGTCTCATAAAAATATTGTAGGGTGTTCAAAAAGAAACATTTTTCTTCTCTTAAATTTTATTTATATCGTGCGTTGTTTGGCTTAAAATGTTCATTTTCGTTTGTTTTTTCGAATTTTGTAAATGCTATGACTCCAATAATTTTTGTTTTATCGAAAAAAGTCATGGGGATAAATTGTTTGTCTTCTTGAGTAATACGAATATCCGTACATAGCATTTTTAAATTTGAAAAAAATTGGTCTGAAAATTTTTTAAAAAGCGCTCAATTTTCGGAATTTTTATCCAAAATGGCTGGCTAACGAACTTGACCTTCATTTTAGAACACTTGAAGAGTATACCAAAGCCCAATCCAATCCGTCAATTCTTTCGAAAGTTATCGTGCTAACAAAATAAAAATCTACATACACACCCACAGACCCACATACAGACAGCAGACACATTCGCAAAAACCGATTTTTTGGGTTCACAATGTCTCAAAACGTGGACATTTGATAAAAAAAAGGGGGTCAAAACTTACATAAATTTAATACCTTCTCTGATGAGAATGTAATAATAAACATGAATGAAAGTAAATAAAATTTATAATTTTATTTGAAAAATCATTCCATGAAATAATCATTATAAACTATAATTTAGACCAGATACCATCTACTTCAACTGATAAAACAATTATAAACATCTCAGAATTGGACCTCAAATTCAAAGGATAAACAAATGAAAATTCAGACAAGGGTAACTGATAATATTATTCACTATGATAATTACATAAAAAATATTTATTAATTAAAAAAATAAATAAAATCGTTCTTTACATAAGTGCATTATGCGCAATTTGTCATAAGGATAATCTAATCATTTCATATAGATGCAAAATGATCCGTATGGATAATTGCGCATAAATTAGTGCTTTGTGGGAACATTTTTTTCGATACTATAAGAGTAGGCATTTACCCACTAAACATTCATTATGCCGCACATTTCAGCAATCAAAATTTTTAAATATAAATACGTCGTCTTCTGTGCGTGATAAAAGTATCATTAATTTTCTTACGAACTCTTTTAACAAATATTTTTAGGTATACACTAATAATTGTCCGTTCCAATTCAAGCATAAATAATTTTATATATAATAATATCAATGAAATTATAAATACGTATTTCATGAAGAAAATAAAAATACATCTATTTTTGTAAATATTTATAACGAATTTAAATTTTTCAAATTTTTTTTTTATATTATAATTTTATATTATTATTTATCATTAAAAACTATATACATAAGATATTCTTAATGGAAGTTTTAAACTTTTTTTTTTTTGTTTAGAACATTTTCTTTTAATTTTTTATTTAAAATTTTTCAAAACAGTCACAATCTGTGCTATAGTCGAAAGTGTTATATCAAATTTTATTTTAAAAAGCAGGTTATTCTGATAGTATAAAAAAAAGTTTTACACATCGCTCAAAAAGAAATTGTAACAGTTAATCATCTTTACATTCTTATTTCATTATAATCTTCTTATAATTATTAGGTTTAACCAAAATTTATCGAAAAATGGTATTGAACTTTAATTTCGACAGCGAAATTTCAAAACATTTATAATAAAAATCTATCTAATCACTTGAAAGATATTACATATTTCATATGATTTCATGACACCATGCAATAGAAAAGTAAGGATGTTTCTACACATACAGGCAATATTGTATTATGTGTACAGAAATTTCTGTACAAAAGGCCCCTTTTTCATTACACCCTATTCGTACAGTAAAAATACGGCTATTTCTACTAAAATTTCGGTACCCGTATACATCACTAAAAAATACTCTTTCTATCTTTTCTCTGTTATTAAAAAAAATGTCGGAATTTTAAATATGTTCAATTTCAGGTATTTGAAATATTACTTTTAATACTTTTATAAAGCATTTTTAATGTCTTACACAATTATAAATTAAAAGTGTTTGAAATTTCGAAATGATTCATAAATAGTATTTTCAGTTCAGAAAATAGCAATATAAATTATGGATTTTTTAAATTAAACTGTAATTTAAGTATTAAAAAATTAACAATAATTGATTTTATAAGATGACTCTTAATACATTTAAAATTAAACAATTGACATATTTTAACGTTAAATATTGCAATTTTTCAAATTTTAAATCTTCAGTACTTAAATAAATGAAAATGTTTAATTTCATTGAATTTCAAGTTTTTGTAGAATATTGTTTCAGGCTAAAATGTTTAAATTTTTACCCATTACGTCTCAAACTTAAAAATAAGCATTATTTAGTTAGTAGTAATATTCGCATCTTCATATAAAACGAGCAATTATAAATTGAAATATGTATAATTTGAACGTTACAATTTTAATTCTTTCATTTATTAGGTGTACAAATAAGTTCTATCCGTTTTAAGCAACTTTTATTTTATTTACAAAAATCGAGCAAAATGCAAGTATCAATTAATATAGTGGCCACTGGCTTCTACTACTGTTCCCGAATGCTCAGGCAATCGATGGGTTCCATGGCGAAAGAAGGCTTGATCTTTTGACGCTATAAAGTCATCCACCATTTTTCGCACTTCAGCTTCAATTTTAATTTGGTGCTCAGCTAAGCTGTTTTGTAACGAGCAAAAAAGGTGGTAATCGGACGGGGCAATGTGTACTCGTCTTCGTCCATGCCCAGAATATCATCTCTTTTTTTGGATTTTTTTGGCCAAACGGTTCAATTCAAAAGAATAACACTGGCAAAAGTTATTCTTTTCAACTGAACCGTTTTCCGAAAAACATCCTAGAAAATAGATCATATTCTGGGAATGGGCGAAGACCAGTATAACACGACAACGCTAGGCCACGTACAAGTTCCGTGGTCCGCCAACTCATAGAAGAATTAAAATGAGAAATTCTGCCGCATCCGGCTTACTCTCCACACGTTGCCCCGTCCGATTACCACCTTTTTCGCTCGTTACAAAACCACTGAGATGAGCATTACATTAAAATTGAAGCTGAAGTGCGAACAATGGTGGATTTCTTTATAACGTCAAAAGATCAAGCTTTCTTTCGCCATGGAATCCATCAATTGCCTGAACGTTCACGAACAGTAATAGAAGCCAGGGGCCACTATATTAATTAGTACTTGCATTTTGTTAGATTTTTATAAATAAAAAAAAAAGTTTCTTTAAACGAGTAGAACTTATTTGTACACCTAATAAAAGCAATTTCATTCGTAAATAACATTAAGATATACTATGAAGTTTTAGAAAAATTTCTTTTTAAGAGGTATGAAAGATTTCATAATACTAAGACGTGTTTATTGTGATTCCTATGAACATTAGCAATTAACACAATTATCAATACATACATACTATCGAAGATTTTATAAGCAATTATTTTCTATTTCAAAATATTGTAAACAATTTTTATGAAAAATTTGATTTATTTTATTGAATATGTACAAAATGTGAAAATTTTTTTAATAAAATAAAAAATTTATAAATATTTTAAAAAGTCAAAAACAGAGTTTAGGTTTTTGATCATTTTGAAATTTAATTAAAAATATTTTTATGAATTTTGAATGATCTTAAAGTAACACATTATTTTTGTATTTTTGTATTAATAAAAAAAGAAATTTTATCATTTTTTAATTAAAATTTTTTTAATAAATAGTATTTAAAAATATATTGAGAAAAAATTTTAATACATAAAGAACAATTGATCAATTATTGATTTGAAAGTAATTATAATCAAAATAAGATAACTTCTCAATTGAAAAATATTGACGTTAAAAAAAATTTTAATTGTTACGCTTTTGATGTTCATAGCTTAAAAATGATTAAAATTATAGAAATTTAAATTTTGAAAAATTCATTGATTCATTTATCAACACAAAGCATTAAAAATTATAACGTGGATTTATATTTTTATAATTAAATCTAAGTCTTTTAACTATAAAATTTATAAAAGTTAAAAAGTTTACTTTTGCAGTTGAAATTAGTTAAATTCAAAATTGTTCAATTAGCTACCACACTTCTCTCAAATCAACTAGCAGAAAAATGAAAACATGCAGATTTCGATATTATTAACAATTTTGAACATTCAGGTACATTAAATTGCAAGTAAAGTATGCTGAGTTCATCTGGACCACTGGGTGGCAGCTAAGGATTAATTTCATTGAGTGTACAAAATTTTTAGGAATCGAGGAAGAAACAAGCAACGTGCTACATTATTTTTCTTTGATTATAAAGGCTATCCTGAACTTGAAAGCGTTTAATTTGATATTGAATAACATTTAATGTTTTTCTAAATTTTTAATATAGACATTATGCAATTGGTAAATATTTTTCACATTACAGAAAATTAGTAAACCTTTTGATCAACATTTAACGACTATAATATTCAGCGTCTTATTACTAATAATGACTAATTCATGGATATTAATTATTTCTATTATATATTCATTGGAATTAAATGAAATAATATATTTTCTTGAAGAAAAAATTATTGAAAAGGTTGAAACCAGTGATTCCGATTCAGATGATGACATTAAATTACTTTCTCTAACCAGCACAGAGGAATTTAACAATATAAAATCAAACGACTGCACTGCGTAAGTACCATGTTTAATAATTAATCATATTAACAGATTTTCAGAATATTTAAATTATGATTGTACATATTTTATAAATAAAACAATTTCGAATAATTTTATAACATATGTTAGAATACGCATTAACGATAGATGAACATTAGACTGATGATTAAGAAATCAGAATTAATAAAGTTCAATAATATATGCTACAAAAAAAAAATTTTAATTAAATATAACTTTTATGTACTACAGAATTCTTAACGGAATCGTTGACTCAATTGAAGATTCGCGTTTAGTGAGTGCCATTCGTAATCAAAAGAATAGGTGGAAATTTTTTGTTAGTAATAATGAAGGTTAAAAACTTAAAATAGTAGTTTGGAATAACGAGATAGATAAACTAAGACCTATTATTCTCGAAGATCACGTAAGTTTTTACAAATTTAATAGTATTTAAAAATATGATATAATTGTTTCTTACATCGCAATTGAAATTTCTAAAAATAATCAAAAATAAACATAACAGAACGGACTGAGATGATTAGAATTACGAAATAAATATTTATAATAACTTTATAATTTTTATGCCAAAAATTATACAGTATTATTTATGAATATCATTTCATAAATTAATTCTACAATCAAAATCGAAAATATATATATAGAGGAAAGGGCTAGAATTTGATATACCAACTCCTTTTCGATGGATTGCCGGGACTCTATGAAATGTTATTTAATTACCTTTCGGATGGTTTGATTGATTGTTTCATATCGTTAACAAGTCTTTTTTAAATAAAGATTTTCCAAAAAACAAGTTTTTCGAAAATCGGTAAATGGTGGCTCTACTTTGATATACCTATAAAAACATCGAAATACATGAAAAATAAGCAAGTTTTCGATATGAAACTAATTATGAATATTATTTAGGACAATACAAAGTATAATCGAATCTGGTATTTGACATTCTGAAATCTGCAAAGAAGACAAATTGGACAATAAGCGTTAGTATACACACTACACTCGTCATTGTTAGGATCACATGAATCCACACTAAACAAGCACAGTCATACACACACATACGTGCATGAATACATGAACCCATTTTTTCAACAGTCAGGAAGCTGAATAATGTCTAACTGTGATTTTCTGGTATATCAAATTCGAGCCACCCATGGTATATCAAATTAGAGCCACCTGGTACAAAATGTTCATGTTTAAAAAGCATAACCCCTAAACAGAAGGATCTCCATATCTACCAAGCAAAACTATTCTACTAACCCTACTTCACTACTACATACAACATTTATTGGAAAAACTACATTCGCGGAATAATGAATAGACATTTAAGACTTCCCTGGAATAAACTCTGGATATCCGATTTTTTATTTTTCTCTCTCACTCTTTTTGTGAAGCGAATGAAACAGTGAAGCTGTCACTATTTTCTACTACACTTATGTGCGTTCAGTTCCCACTGTGAGCAACCTAGTACATGTTTTAGTTTTCCAGAAATCCAGGTGGCTCAAATTCAAGCCCTATATCAAATTCGAGCCATTCCCTCTACATAAATATATTTTTTGTACAAAATGATATGTCATTAAATTATTTGCTTTCTTTTTATTTAATTATTTGAAAATTTACTTTTTATACGTAACAAAGTTAGTGAATCCTATCATGGACTGGCATTTATTTTTAAGGATACGAATTTATTTCAATACTCTTTTAATATGTCGATAGACTCAATAAAATCTTGACTTCAATATTAAAAAATGATTTCTATGAATTATCATATTTAAAAACCCAATTAACGACATAAAATATGGTCTATCATCCTGTACTTTGTGACATTCAGAACTTATTTAAAACCTACGTATAAATATAAAATTAATTTTATTATTTTCAAATTTCAATAATTTCTTCTCATAATAAACAAAAAAATAAATCTATGAAGATTTTCTCTTCAATGAAACAGTTTTAACTTTCAATAATTTCTTTGTGATAATAAACAAACAACTCAATGATTAGGTTTTATAAAATGAACATTGCTACAAAGGATCATCAAGAGTTTATATTATAATCAGAAAAAAATTCTTTCATTACGATAAAAATTATTTTTATCAAATTTTTTTTTATACATGCCTTTCATTCAAGGGATTTTTTATATTCATTTGTATTTATTTGTTATTAAATAAAGTAAAAGTTATTCAACAAAAATTTTACTTTCATTAAATAAGAATAACTGAATGTAAATATAGCACAATTTAAAATTAATTGCTTTATAATGCATAAAATAAAATTATCCATTTTATTATTGAAAGGTATGAATAATAGAGAAAAAAAAGTTTTTATTGGAGAGTAAAAAAATTATACAAATAACTCATATAACTTATTTTCTAAAGCCATTATTTACCTATACATTCTTAATTACAAAAAAATTTCATATGTGATAATACTTTTACTTTTTATGAATAATTTGTTAATATTAAGGTTAATGTTATGAATACAAAAATTGTTATATTACTTTTAATATATTTCGTTTTTTGATTTATTTCATGTATTTATTATAAACAGAACTTATTCTTCAAAATCATAATTCCATTCAAAAATATATACAAAATACAATTATTAATAATTGTATAAATTACATAAAACATTTTTCTTTATACATACATTCAAAACCCTCGTTTGCCCACCGGTTACAGACATCGAAAATGGCCGATTCCGCACTGTGCGCGAAAGCAATGAGCAAAATCCCCAACACCGATGACCAAAACGCTGTCACCGGATAGCAAAATGGTCTCCACGGTTACCAAAATATTTTGGCCACCGGCTGCCATCTAGCGTCGTAAACGGTTACTACGTTTTGGCCACCGCTTGCCATCTAGCGTCGTAAACGGTTACTATGCGAACATCATTTTGGGTGAGTTTGGGTTTATTTCGTTCGCGACAGTTTGTTTTCGTTCATTTTCGTTCAAGTAATTTGTTGCATGATGAGATTAAAGAGTTTATTACAAGCTAAGGTGCAAATGGCAAAAAATTATAGAAATGGATTTCGCTGAAGAAGACAGCATTGCAAGTTTCGATGACCTACAAAAAATAATAGAGGAAGCAGACAGCATTGTGTTATTTTCAGGAAAGATTAACATTTTGGTAGTTATTTTTGTCTTGCGGGGGGCTTAGCCTCTCGGCCCCGCTAAGGCTTTGCCCCAGACCCCTCCCCCCCCAGCTTTTCGTTAAGTCCACATATCTCGGGTTTTGCATGGTATTCTTTAAAGAAAAATATTGTTCGATACTCAAGTCCTCACGGGCGATTGAGTCACTGCCCGTGTGAAGGAGCTGCGTGAACCAGAGGCGCCTTCATACTCGCAGTGACCAAAACGCCCATTTGACCTCTCGTATGGAAATACACTATTTGTATGAATTCAGTAAATGTTTTCAAAAAATTTACATTGAAGGAGCATTTGCAAAATTCCAGCCAAACAAGCAATAGAACACTGGAATAGTCGATTTTTAATTGACAATTAAGAGTTTTTTGTCATTTGTATAAAACAAAAATCATACATTTACTTTAAATTATTTCATACAAAAATAACATATCAAAATAGTCAGAAACACATTGATTTACAATTTATACATTATAAATTATTATTTATAGGAACACTTTTAGAAGTGCAGGGCTACATCAAAACACGCGGAGGTATTTTCTTTATTTGCATAGTTCATTATCTCAACTTCTAATTTTCTGTCTTTTTTTTTTATTTGAAAATATTCTTTTTCAACCATCCATTTAAATGAGCCTAGATAATTCGCACATTATTGCAAACAATCAGTGACCGTCCCTGATTAATGTATAATTCAATGAAATGATTTAAATTCTCTAAATTCTTCTGAAAGAATGAAATTCTTTTAAAGATCTTCGAATTATTTTGAATAATTCAGGACGTCACTTGATTTATTTTTAATTTTCTGAATTTTTCTCAAAACATGACGACGGCAGACGAATACTGAATTAAGATGCCCTCGTTTTTTTTTAAATTCAATTGAAGTCTTTTAATTTTTTTTAACTTCTTTGAATTCCTCCAAAATCATTAAAATTCATGTTGGATTACTGTAAATTCTTTTAAGTTTTTTAAATTCTGCACGATTCTCTCGATTTCTTAGAATTCTGCAGATTTGAAAAAACGAGTACATCTTAATTCAGTAGTAATTTACCGCCAACCAAAGTTGATGAATTTGGAAATAGCTGAAGAGAATTCCATGTTTCCAAAAGAATTCAGAAAATCAAAAATAAATAAAATAACATCCTAAATTTTTCAAGAGAATTCAAAAATCTTTAAAAGAATTCCAAGGATAACATGTTAAATCTAAGAAATCGAGAGAAATCTGCAGAATTAAAAAGACTTGAAGGCATTTACAATAATTCAATGTGTGACCTAAAATTTTTTAGAAGAATTCCAAATATTTTAATGGAATTCAAAGACTTCTACAGAATTCTGCAAAATTAAGAAAAACGAGTGTATCTTAATTCAATATCAGTACACCGTCGACCAAAGTTAATGAATTTGAAAATAGTTGAGAAGAATTCCATCACTGGAATTATTTGTTCTACTCTCACCAAATTTCCGAGAACATAGCATACATTTTCATTTTTTTCATGCACCGAATTTCGGTGAGCCAATATTTCATCTCGATCATGTTTAAATAAAAGAATGGATTTTTGCAAAGTTATTTTACGGTTCAATAAAACTTGAGCCCATTTGATTTAAACAGACGAAAACATTTGTAATCACATTTTTTTGTTTGAATACTCGAATCAAGATGAAGTTAACGCCTTAGGAGCAATTGCTCTTTGGAGTAGCACGCACACTTGCAACTAGATGTTCACCTACATGCAATTTAAGTTCCCTGTAGTACCTAAATATGCACCGGAACCAAAAATGTGTTGGGACTTTTCGTATTTGAGTGAGTGTGTGTGTATCTGAAACATACAGAGCGACCCTATGATAACAGCCTTCTGCATCCATCTCGCAAGAGCCTAGGCATGGTTTAGCAGGAGAACGACGTCAGGCCTCGAGTGTACAATGGAGACTGCTCTCCGAAAATAGTACTTCCATATTTGGCACTTCTCGTTCTGGACAATTGACTCTTATCTTCTTTAGAGCAGGAGTCTGATGCAAGAGAGGAGAGGACTCATTTTGTGGCCCCGAAAGACACCCCTCTGAAAGGTGACGCTGTTCATTGTCATACGATTATTTCCCAGATGAGATACTACAGGCACAACTCTCCGAACAATCCTGTCCTTTAGGATAGCTGCAAAGATCTTATACAGCGTGTTCAGACAAGTTATTGACCTGCAGTTTCCAGGGTTGGACAAGTCGCCTTTCTTCGGCAGGGGCACAGTGCGCCCTAACACTAGCTACTGCGAAATGGGTGTCTCCGACTTCAAATATGAGGTGAAGATACAGGCCAAATCTCATGAGGTTGTCGCGAAGCTATTTGAAGCGGATGATTTTCTGAGTGTCTTCCTCCAATTTCAGTAAATAACGATTGTTGACCTTTTTTACTTTTCTAAGGCGTTTGATACAGTTAAACATAATCTACTATTGAACAGGCTCAAATCACTTCACCTTACAAATATTGCTGTTAAATGGTTTGAAACTTATCTCATTAATCGCTCTGAAAGAGTTCAAATCTGCAATGGCGAGCGTTCTGATTGTGGGGAAGTTGAGAGTGGTGTCCCTGAAGGATCCACGCTTGCAACCACTCTATTTAATATTTATACATCTGAAATTGTTAGCGAAATTTGACACTGCAACTATCACAAATATTGCCTATTGCCACTCTTAAGAGCTTACTTCAAAAGGTACAGGAGGAGATCGATTTGGTGGTGCAGTGGGCCTTGGCAAACGGATTCACTCTTAACCCTGCTAAAACTAAGGCTGTAATCATAGGACCTACTTCCTCTCCTTTATTCGCAACAATTGCAACCTTACCTCCTCTCTTGATTGATGGGCGTCTCATCCCCTTGGTGGAATCTGTCAAAGATTTAGGTTAGATGCCTAATCTCTCTCTTACTTCGAATGAACAAGTTGCGGATATTTCGAGGAAAACCTTTAGAGGTTATAAAGTAGGAATAAAGAATCACTTCCTATTCCAACGCATATCCTACTGATTAAAAGCCTTATCCACCCTTTCATTGACTACGGCTGTGTGGTATATGACGATATTACTGATGAGCTAAATCCCAAGCTTGAGCGTACGCTTAATGCTTGCGTTCGGTTCATCTATAACATCTCAAAAAGTGAACATATTACTCAGTATAGAGAAAGAGCAGGATTTCTTAACATTGCCAAAAGAAGACAATTTTTTATGGGTAACTTACTTTATAACCTATTTTATAATTAAGCTCCGCACTATCTTTTTAATCTCTTCTATTTTATTGACAAAGATAAACCGGCACATTCCAAGCTCCGTGAAAGGAAAACAGTACCTATACCAATTAGAAATGCACCTTCATAAGATCACTTTAGAAAACCCCTTTTTGGATACTTATTTGAAACTTCAAATCCTACTCTTGAAATGACACATCGGCAACACTTAAATCCTTGAGATAAAAACATATATAAGCGCGCACATGAATGTATTCACTTTTAAGTATGTATATTTGCGTATGAACATTTACAGTATTATTGGTAATAGACCATATCTAATGATGTGTATTACAGTTTATTTCTTCACTCTTGTTGAATACCTATTTTTAGTTTTAACGGTTAAATCCATCACTGTCACATTTTGATTGTGATATTTACCACCTGTTTCTTATAGGGCTATCTAGCCCTAGGAACTTTTCACGAATAAATACAAATACTATCTCTAGCACTACGCAATTCTTCTGGGTACTTCTACAGCGAGACTAATCATCGCAAGCATGAAGTAACTATTATATTGTACATGGATATCACAAGTAGTTTGTACGGGTGACTCTTGGGGCGAGCTGAGTAATATTAGTACCCATTGAGGAAAGCAAGTCGATGGTACGGGCGACTCTTGGGGTGATCTGGATAGCGGGGTATCCATTATGGTTCGCAAGTCATTTGTATAAGTGACTCTTACTGTAATCTGGATAGCAATGGTATCCGTTGGGGATCACAAGCCATCCTTGACGCTTGGGTCAGCAAGGAAAAGGAACTTGTTTTCCAAGCACCGCTTACGATGAAGTATTACTATCGGTTGTATTTCAAGGAGAGAATGATTTACCACAGGGGTGAATTTTTTACAGAAGAGCTTCCTAGTGAGAGTGGATTTTTTACAAGGGGGGGATGTGAATTGCCACAGAGAGTGGATATCCAATAGTGGGAAGATTTACCACAAGGGGTGGTTCAACCCGTTGAAGCTACCTGCATCATATTAAATTTGCATATAACACAAGAAAATTATTAGATCATAAAAAAGGGACCTTAAGCTATATACAGAAAAATTTGTAAAACGAATTATCAGTCATTGTACCCCATGTGACCTTTATGTTATCATTCAGAGGTGTGACCTCAACGGATTAATAGAACGAGGGGACTTGCCACTGACAGTGAATCTCATAGAGGATTGATTTACGATGTGGGGTTTATTCTAGAAGTTGAGGGCAACATCTTTGCTGGGAGATGATTTTTTTAAACGACTGACTTACCACTGGGAGTGGATGTCATAGTGGGGGAGATTTACCGCGGAGGAGTTGTTTCGGCAAGAGGAGGTTGGTTTTTGTGCCAGGGTAGTCATATTAATAACAGGGCTTATATTCCTGTGGGGAGGAATTGTTCGGGGGAAGTCCGTGCTCTGGAAATATATTTCCATGGTCGGGATAGTCCTGTTAGTTGAACTAATAGTTCATATATCGACGAGGGTGTGTGAACTTAAAAGTAGAGGGTTCCCATAGGATCTCAATTTTGTACAAGGGGTGGGTTTTGCACAGGGGGTACATTTAGAGAGGATTCCGTGCTCTGGTGATTATTACAAGAGCGGATATTCTCCTGTTGGTCAAACTCCAGATTCAGGACCGAAGAGTCCATGTCGAAGTTCGTTGAGTCGCGGACGCCACTGGGTATTTATTCACCAGAAGTTTATTCCCAGATGTGAGAGAAATTTTTCGGAAGGCACTAACGCGTTCTTTGAGCAAAGGGGGAAGTTTTTATAAGGGGAGTGTTTAGAGCAGAAGATGGGATGAAAAGTGTGTTAACTTTTCTCTCAGAACTCACGTTGGGGCGTCAATTTGAAGTCAGTATGTGGGCCAAGACGGACTCAAGGATTAAAATGAAGTCCGGATTACTTTATTTAATCGAAAGGGAATTATTGTTGTTTCACAACAGAGGGCGGTCCAGGTTATTCAGGGTGACATTGATACATACTGCGATGACGGCGATGTCCATCGATACCAGAGTAATCCACTCCGTAGTGCACGGAGAAAAAACTTGGGGGTTTAGCGCAAGAGAGTCCAAGCTATTAACGCATGGACTGTTCATCAGGCGCCACAGGCGTCTCTTGTTTTATTTCCAAGAGCCTCCACGGACATTTTTGGTGAGTCTCCTTGCAATTTGCCTTCAGACCACGCCTTATGCCTGTTGACACGTTCGCACCACTGAATGTTCGCAGGAGGCGTGGCCTAAAGGTAAATCGCAAGGAGACTCACCGAAAAAGTCCGTGGAGGCTCTTGGAAATTTCGCTCGCACTCTTGGAATTAATGCGTGACAAATGTTCACGTGCCAATGCCTACATTTTTCTCTCCGTGTGGAAATTTGCTTTAACGGCTGCTGGAAACGTGGTATACAAGCGATGGCAGGTGGGAACCAAGAGTAAAGTAGGCAAGCGGGTAAGGTAAAAACTAGTATGTATTTTATTCTCGGTTCGTAAAATCGAGAAAACTTGTTACTGAGTACCACGACTCGATTTTTTCTTACGATATATGATACATGGTTATAAATATATTTTATAACCATGAATATAATTAAGCGGACTTTTATCTTTCTCGAATTTCCGTCATCGAGAAACCCAATTCCACACACAGCCAGGCCTTACCTAGGAAATGATCATCAACACTACTCATGTAATTCAATTATTAATGTTATTTTGTCGACCAGGGTAATTCATTACTTAATTTCTGACGTTAGATATTGCCGATTACTGGGCAAATAATTTTCTGAAGAAACGAGAGAAACACTGCCATGGCTCGGATTTGAACCGGAAACGCCACTATTCATGAGTGGAGTATTAACCAATCACGCCACCGGGGCTTCAGAAGATAGTTTCTCGTTTCTCCTGTATCCACAGGATGACTCGGATATGCATCTTTGTAACCTGTGACATTTTGGTAATTAATTCTAGTCTGCAAGAAATCACTGAATCTGAATATAATTTAAAATATGATGTTATTATAATAAATGATTGTTGTTATGTGTATTATAATTTTATATATATAGCGTCAAAGAAAGGGGGCTTCCTCTAAAAAGTCAGATTGTTCAGGGCGAGCGGTCGAAGTCGACCGGATAGACGCGACTTTTAGGAGAGAGGGAAGACTCACAAAATCTTCCCTCTCCAATTACCACTACATTCTCAAGAGGAAAGCCTGATTTCTCGGGTACCTAACAACTTAATTATTAGCAATAATAACAGTCGAAACATTTTTTAATGGTTTCATTAAAAAGAGCAACTCAAAAAGTATGGAAAGGTGTAAGAACCTCGATTTCAATTTTTTTAGATTTTTTAGATTTTACATTTTCACACACACACACACACACACACACACACACACACACACACACACACACACACACACACACACACACACACACACACACACACACACACACACACACACACACACACACACACACACACACACACACACACACACACACACACGCACACACACACGCACACACACACACACAATTATACACTATTATATTGAATAACATCAATGATTAAATTATATTCAGATTAGGTGAATATATTCAGACTAGAATTAATCACTAAAATTTCACAGGTTACAAAGATGCAGACCCGCGTCACCCTGTGGCAATAGGAAAAACAAGAAACTATATGCTGAAGCCCTGGTGGCGCAATTGGTTAACGCTCCACTCATGAATAGTGGCGTTCCCAGTTCAAATCCGGGCCGAGGAAAATTTTTTCTTGTTTCTCCAGAAAATTATTTGACCAATAATAGTCAAGATTTAACATCAGAAATTAACTATTCTTGTAATCGTGAGTTCACGCCATCATTACTTTGATGTTCTCAATAGTACTGCGTCACTTTGAAGCATCAGAGATCACAACTGATTAGTAATTAATTCAAGCCTCTGCTTGCTCAAGTCGCTCGTTTCCTGAAAAGTATGCTCCCATCATATGCATGATATGCATTATATGATGCCATCGTCCATAATTAATCATATACCCTCATTGCCAGTTCTAGACACCGAGAAAAACTTTTTTAGTGCCACAGTAAGTGAGTTGAGCGCTTGTGCCAAATGGTCCTGCGTCTGGTCTGGTGATTATGTTGCAAAAAAAGTTCCAGTCGCCTATCTTGACCGGAAACAGTTTTTTGCTGTGCGCGCATTTACTCATCTATCCTTACTACACTGCTACATGGTAAATTTTGACCAGCGAGCGCGCGCACAGCAGGAACCTGTTACCGCTAAAGATAGGTGATGAGAACATTTTTTCACTATAGTCACCTCAGAACAATATTTTTTACCTTTAATTTAAGCCCTATAGAAGCCTGTAGAATGTCAGCCTCAAGTCCTACGTTGATTAAGAAAAATGAGGTACTGTGTATTAACAAAACGAGTTATAAAAAAATCCTTTGATGAGAATGTGTATTATAATACTGAGAATTTTCTACCTAATAGCGCATTTCCGGCAAAATGTGGCTTGGTCATTTTGTAATGCCAACCTTTACATGGTATGTACCTTTACCTGAGTTGCATGAAATAATTTTTTAAAACTGCCTATCGAGAGTAAAAAGGAATTTTTTTCAGTTTTTTTACCAACCACGAAAAGTAACCTTGTATTTTAACTGTTTTTTTTAGATATGTGTTAGACGTTAATGTTTAAACATATAAAAAGCATTACCTTTATCGAAAATTATTTCTTTCCACCTAGCTGACGCATTTTTCCTACTGTGGGGATGAGTGATGCATAAAGTAGTTTCCAGGTTTGTAATATGTTACCAGGTTCTATCGTGTGATTATGGTGATAGGTTTCGATTTTAACGGAGCAGTAAAAGCATAAATTCTTTCATGACATGAACGCAGCCAATTTTCTGTATGGCACTACATAAACTCATGATCCACATTCTATTAACACATAAATAGTTTTAGGGAAACTTATTAAAAAATGTCACCTGTGAAAACTATCAACCATTCGGAGTTGTCCTCGAAGGTCCTTTTTAGTAAGATGGTCTAGCATTCTGGCATCTACAAGGCACTCCATAAAAGTAGACCGATACTGTGGTAAACCAAGACTTAGCAGCCAAACATTCCCGATCCACTCATGATTCATATCCCCGAATGCCAAAGTTGTACGTGAAGTTTTTGGTGCAGATGGACTGGTTAATGATACCATCTCCTGTATAGCCAGTCTCAGTTTCAGTCGATGTAGGGGATTGCTATGAAGCATAAAAGTTAACTATTAAAAATAACATTTGAGATCATTTCCAGAAAATGTCAAATACGCCAATCTGCCAATTTGAGAAAATCACATTAAAATTTTTCATTTAAGCCTTGAATAGTGAAAAGTAATACAATCAACACAATTCTGTGCAGAAAATGTGTAGTAAGTTGCCCTCCACAGAGTAAACCACGAAGGAATAGTAAGGAGTAGTATCCCTGTAAGCGGGGAGTAGGACGAGCGACGTCCAAGAATTCGTTAATGCTTGCCACGAATGACCATTTAAAAGCCAAATCTTGCATATGCGCACAGGCGGTTGCCATGTCAACGATGTCAACACGCGTTGGAAGTGAAATATAACGTAGGGGAGCGGGTATAACACGTGACTGCGAAAACAGCTCTGCGCATGTGCACGATTTGGCTTTTAAGTTATCATTCGTGGCAAGCATTAACGAATTCTTGGATGTCGCTCGTCCCACCTCTGCTGACCAAACACATAGGGTGATACCACTTCTTACTATTTCTTCGTGGAGTAAACTTACACTGAATGCCAGACATAGGCTTAAACTGCGTAAGTACTGTGAAGCGTAGTAAGATGACGCGAAGAAGGAAAATACGCTACACTTTTACCCCACCCCCCTCTGGTTAGTTAGTTGTAATGTATACGGGGGGGGGGGGGGGGCATGAGGTCCCACCCCTGGCGCTTAAGCTATAAAGCCTATTGTGCCATACCCGTGTTTATTCTCAAGGCAGTACTCCGAATCTAGCCAACCTTCGCCGAGTGTTTTTTGGATCTCTGTGGGTTTCGTTGTTGTCAACGTTCTGAGATTATACCTCTCAGGTGCCAGGCATACCTATCGCACAGTAAATGACGTCCTGCTTTGTTGATAAGGCAAAGTGATCCTCACCCACTCTGCCATTTGGCAGTCTTCCTAGCAAGCTAGGGTGGACGGAGCGATCCCTCTGAGGTCATCAGGTAGATGCACAGACTTGAAGCACTGTCTTAGTAGTCTTAGTAGTGCCCCTGTAGGAGCCTTCAAGCGCAAGAATAACGGTGACTCATTTTCGAGTCTTCTCAAAATCGGCTTCGGCCCCCAAGGCTGGGCCGCTCGACATGGAGCCTCACCTTGGTAGGACACCAGCTTTTTCTTAGGGGACCTACAGTTCAAGGCGGGCTCCGAATCACCAAAGCCCCTGTAGAAGTACATAGAAAAATTTCCATTGGTACCCGGCTCAGTGATTGAACCCCAGACCCCCTGCATGGAAGTCTGACGCGCTATTGTCTGAGCTACCGGGGCTCACCCCCCCCCACCCTCTAACAAACCCAAAAAAAGTGAGACAGAAGCTCAACAAACGGCAAAAACTCAAGATTTCGTCAGATTTATATGAAGCTTGGTATAAGGGAGTTTTTGACGTTGCTGATTTCGGATATGAACTGGAAAGTTATAAACACGTTTCAAACAAGCGAATGTACAAAAGGAAGTATAAGACGACGAATAAAAGTACGTACAAAAATACATGCCAAATGACGTACAAAAAGACCCAACAGTGTAGACGGCATGGTAAAAAGCTTTTGTCCCAACCACTTCAGGACATCTGTCGCTTTGCCTTTTTTAAATCATAGCCACTGATTTCAAACTTACTAAATAACGCTATTTTAAATTTTAAAACAATTCGAACTGATGACTGATGATTTTAGGTCGAGTAGGTTATTTCCAAGTAACAAAATTATTATTTAATTAAAATATTAGAATATGGATCTTCCACTTGGTTAACTGATTTAAATGTATTATACTAACTATATAGCACTTTTTTGAACTTTAATGGTTACAGTTTAATCTAAATCTCCTGTTATTAATTCGAAATTCGAATGAAGCAAATAAGTATGGATATCAGGAAAAAAGGGACCACAAGATATAACTTCATACAATTGCGTCACTTGCGTGACAGATGTAAGATGGTAAAAGGTTTAAGCAGTACAGAAAGTTCATTGATTCAAGTTACATAATTGTTCATAATAAGCGAAAGTGGACAAAAATAACCAGCTTTTAAAAGTTCCATATTAAAACATTAACAAGAACTTTTGATTAAAAATAAAGATATTCGTTAACAAAAATGAGACGAAAAAAATAACAATATACAAAGAGAAATATTATATTATTACATAATACAGCCCCAAAAAAGAAGGAGTTCCGACGGACCAGACTAGTCAACTCTTACGAATTTTGGGTTGCTGAATCTGAATTGGCAGTCGGAATTACAAACTTGGCTCTTGTTTCCTTCCTAACCTCAAACAATACTTTTTTCGTAAATTTTACAGCCCCACAAGATAGTAGGAGTTCCGACGGACCATACTAGTTAATTCTTAAGTATTTTGAGTCACTGAATACGAAATCGAAGTCGGAATTCCGAAGTTTGCTCTTGTTTTCTTCATAACCTCAAGATTTTCCAACATCAAAAAACACTTGATTCGTACATTTTTTGCGGTTAGAAAAAAAACAAGATCTAACTAAGGAATTTTGATTTCGGATTCGGATTCAGCGACCCAAAATACGTGTGAATTGACTAGTCTGGTCCGTCGGAAATCCTACATTATTTGTGGGCCTGTGTAATTTACGAACATGATGGAGCGTATGACTGAGTGAAAATCAACGTCTATAAATAGTCGTCTGGTAGAACAGAAAAAAACGCCATTAAAAAGAAAATGTATATATAAATATATATATAAATATATATATTTATTTATATTCCTTGGGAATATTTTTTATTGAGTTCCTTGGAAATCAAACCGAAGGGCCTATGACAAAGCTACCGAACACATCCTCAGGTTGCGGATAGAAGGTCCCTGTACGAAGGGTTTCTGCTGAAAATGGTTACAATAATGAATAAGCAGTCGCGGACAATTGTCCAGGGATGGTCCCGAAGGAATAACCCCTAAGCGAAAGCGTTAGAACCGTGCCGAAAGCTGAATGACACCTGGGTAAGGTGTCTCAAACGGTGATCTGAGATACCGGGCGACCTCTCAGTGTATCACCCTTATCCTTGCACGCGGGGCTTTTTAAGGATGGACGAACCCTTTCCCTAGCTGCTCATGGGAACAACAATGACAACACCAAACACAGTTGTAGTAAGTGCGGTTCAAAACAATCGGAGGCGAAGGCTCCCGAAAATGGGTCGGACAACAATGCCGACTACCCTAGAGTTGGGAGAGCCAATCAAGACGGCGTCAATGCGACGGACCGGTGGAATCTCAATACTTTTGGGTGGACAGATCGACTCAATGACGACCTGTGCTACGATAGCAGTATGGCCCCCGAGCGAGAAGGTTACATGGCACGACTGCAGGTTCTGTGGTGCGAGAAACACCCAGAGTTCTCGCACATTTCGCGTCAACGTCTGCGAAACCATGCCGAACAACTCCGAAAAAGGGGCTATGTAAGCGGAGCGCCTGCTCTACCGCAGCCAGAACAAGCCGGCAACAGAGAAAGAGTGGCGACACTGAGACCAACCGCGAACAGTCATCCAACAGACGAAGAACGATGCTTCAGGACTCGGAGAAACATCAACATTCAGGTTTCTCCCAAACCAAAGATCTGACTGAACTGGATGATGAGCTTCGTGAAGATTTTTCCGAAGAATCCGACCTCTGGACTATCAATTGTGATGTATACAGCGCAGCGAGAACTTTGACAGATGCAAACCGAAAAACAAAATCAACGGTTGATCATAAGACCAAAAGACGAACACATCAACTCAGCACAAAGATAGGCTGGGCAAGACAGTACGCGTCCCGCATTAAGTGTGTAATTGACTACATAACATCTGGCAGGACTTTTACTGCCAAGGTTCGAAAGTTCGCGCGCGGACTGCGGATCTGTCATCACACAATCAACAAGTTAAAGCTACTGAACATCAGGCAGCATATTGTTGACAGAATACTAGTACTATCTAACGCTAAGAGAAGTCTAGAGCGGAGGAAGAGGTAGGTCAGATAAAATCAACAGTTTTTGTCTGACCCATCTCGACTCTTCCAAGACCCTCCAGTTACTGTCGACCATCCGCCCAAACTAGAGGAGGTGAAGCATTTTGGAGAGAAGTCTACGAGGTCCAACATCCACTTCAAGAAGACTCAAAGTACATAAATAGCTTCACGGAGCTGTGCAATGCCCTCATAACAGCTGAGGAGGAATGCCCACCTATCAGTCCAGATGATGTCAAGACCTTCTGGTGGAAGAAGTTTCCTTCAACCCGCCAGCATTTGGCCCCAATTTCCACCTTATATCTAAAGTCGGAAGAGCCTATTCTGGAGTGGTTGGTGGAAGGGCACACGGTGCTCCTGCCGAAGACGGGCAACTTGACTGACACTAAGAGTTACAGGCCAATAACTTGTTTGAACACACTGTATAAGATCTTTACAGCTATCCTAAATGATAGGATTCTTCGGACAATTGGACCTGTGTGGAGAGAGATAAATGAACAACGCGGCTCAAAGAAAGGCGTAGCAGGATGTCGGGAGAACCTGCTCATCGATAGATGTGTTTGTAAAGACGCAGCATCCTATCAGCGGTTCCTATCGATGGCCTGGATTGATAACCAGAAAGCTTTCAATTCAATCTCCCATAGACTTATCATCTGTCTATTGTAAAGCTTGAAGGTCCATCCACACATCGTGAGGTACATAGAGAGATTAATGCCGCTTTGGAAAACCAGATTTACTATCTCATCTGGAAAACATCGTGTGATCAATAACAAAATCACCTTGCAGAGAGGTGTGTTCCAGGGCGACACCATGAGCCCTCTTCTCTTTTGCCTCACATTATTGTCACTGTCTCTTGCACTTCGTCATTCCGTAGGGTACCTCTGTGGCAAACCTGGAGATCGAAAGCATAAGGTCACTCATGTATTTTACATGGACGATCTCAAGATCTATGCTAGAAATAAAGAGAAACTACATAAAGCTCTAAAAATTGTTAAAGGGTACACTCAAGAGATTGGAATGGAGTTCGGGTTAGAGAAATGTGCCACGGTTAATTTGAAGAAAGTAAAACTTAATGGCATCCCCGAAGACCCTGAGCTCATTGACAGAAGCGCTACACGACACCTTAGCGCTGGAGAAACCTATACATACCTGGGCCTGCCACAGAGCCGCATTCAGGACGTGTGATCTATAAAGGATACTCTACGAAGCAGATACAAACGTCTTATCCGGCAGATCTGGTCTTACGAACTGTGGGCTAAGAACAAAGTATCTGCAACGAAAATGCTTGCCGTCCCGGTAGTATTCTATTCATTTGGAGTAGTTCCATGGACGAAGGACGAGCTCAGATCCCTTGATATCGGGACGCGAAAGGTTTTGCACATCAACAAAAGCATGCATCTTAAGTCTTCTGTTCCGCGACTTTACATCTCACGCCGCCTAGGTGGTCGCGGAATACTGAATCTTGAATGTCTTCACAACAGGATTATTCTGGGTACAGCACATATAGTTGCAAATGGACAAGACCCTCTTCTTAAAATGGTCAGGAAACATGAAGAAGCGGGTAAAGGGGCGTTTCTGTACAAAGCAGGGGAGGAGGTTGCTGAGACACTCGGCCTTGACTTAAATACCAGGGGTGAGCAAAATGCATCAAATCTTATCCATCTTGAATACTCACTTCTGAAGGCCCGGATTAAGAAAGCACAGGAGAAAAACTTCCGCGAAGAGCTCCTCGACAAGAGAATGCACGGCATCTTCCACAGAAATGTGGAGGATTAGTCGATGTCGTATGAGCTAACGTATGCTTTCCTTAAATCATCCGGATTGAAGTCGGGCACGGAGAGTTTCATTTTGGCGTATCAAGACGGTTTCATTTCCACTCTAGCATACCATCGTCACATTTTGGGCCAAGATATTCCCGATGATAGCTGCAGAGCGTGTCATGCACACCCCGAGCATCTAGGACACATACTATCTAGTTGTCCAACTCATGCAGGAACGACCTACATCTAAAAGCAAAATACGGCACTAAGAGTACTTTATTACCATCTCTGTCACTCTTACGGAATTGGCCCAAATACCGCTCCGCTAAACGCTCCTAGGGAAATAGAGTCAATTGTCGAAAATGAGAAGTGCCATATATACTGGAACTTCATATTCTCGACAACTGTTTCTATTGCGCACTCGAGGCCTGACATAGTTCTCCTTGACTTCGAGAAACGAACAATGTTCGTTATCGAATTGTCGGCACCAGCTGACAAAAACATCACAGCCAAGGAGAAAGAAAAGAAAGAGAGGTATAAAGATCTTATAAGGGAGTTGCGACGGTTATACCCCGAATATTCTGTTAAGCTGATCGTCCTAATCATCGGCGCTCTTGGAGGTGCCACAGTTTCACTGGTTAATAGCCTGAAAAGCATCCCTGCGTGTAAACAAAATGCTGAGACACTTGCGGGGAAAATGCAGAACGCGGTCGTCCTTGGGTCGCTCCGTGTCCTCAGGGTGCACGAGACTTTTGCCGGATCATCGTATTGAATTAATCGCAGACTGTAACCACCTATCTCACGGTCATGAGACGTGGTTACAGCTGAAATTTTACCGCGATTTCGCTGGGAGGGGGTGCAATTTTTCAGATTAGCACCCGCTCCCAGCACAATCCTGCGGTTGTCCTTATGACAAACATTTAACTATATATATATATATATATATAAAAGGGTCAGTACGCAGTAAAAATATTGTAAATAATGACTACACCCCGTCTGCAAGATGAACATAGTTATTTAACTTATGCAATACATGCGTCTTGTGTGTGGTTTACGCTACCTATTTTGCGAGTGGTAAGTTCCTGTTTATCAACTGGTAAAAGAAGTCTGTGTTGGGGACACACTTTAGGAAAATGAAGTAACATTATTTCCCTGAAAATAGAGTTATGAAGAATCTAGCAATTATGTAACGAATGGGAAGTGCTGCCATCTCTATGCCTCATATCCAAGTTTTAAGAAACGCTTAATAACCTTACTATCATATGGCAAAACGGTAAAAAGGTGCTTCGCGCTACTAATCCAGAAACGTGGAAACGTTATAGAAGTTAAAATTAAATTTTATATCTATGAGAAACGTTTGTTCGTCGAGGCGTGATGATAAATTGTTACTGCTCGAGCTGTGTGAAGCAGCAACATTTTTTTCTTATTAGTTTTTTTTTCTTTTACAATAACGTGTGTTATTGAAAGACAGTATCAAATTGATGTATGATAAAAAAATAGAAACATTAGTACACATTAGCCACAACTAGCCAGAAGCGGACTCCAAAAAGGGGTCATTCTGATAGCAGCTCACTGAAAAAAAAATCAGGGAACAGAAGAAGATGCGGTGGAGAGGTCCAACAGTTTCTCATAATCAGGCTCTTCGAAGTCACCAGAAAGTGGCCATAGTCGCCGAGGGGTTCCCAGTAACCAAACTCCATGACGAGCAGGGTAAGGCAATTAAACTGGCATTAGAGAAGAGAATCGATGGGGTGCAACCTGGAAAAGTCATTTCAAGATTTGGAGATTGCCGCTTCAACAATAATACCCTAATCGTCATCTGTTCGTATCCGTGAAACCAACAGCAGTACTTAAGAGGATAGCAATCCAAAACCCAACCATTAAAATAGAAGGATGGAAGGTTGTCGATGTCAAGGCAAGTAGTCAAGCTACCCAACTTGTAATAACAGCAGAGCCAGGAGTGGTCGAGAGTCTCAAGAAAACCGACTGCAGGTTTCACTTTAGGTTGGGGAGGATCAATATGAAGATCCTATCAAAAACCACGGTTAAAACCGTAGACAGAGCACCGGATTTGTCTTCGGAAAGGCGGAAGAGGCAACTAGAGGTTAAAATGGAAACTAGATGTTCCTCTTCCAGCCTGGATTTTATTCAGATAAACCTTCACCGCGTTCAAGGAGTGTCTTCTATCTTAAGCAGACGTTTGACAGTGCATCAAACGGAGTTTGCCTTAATACGAGGGATGCGTCCAGAAAGTAAGGTTACAACCTGTACAAAAATGCGAAAAATGCTAATTTTTCAATGAAATTCACTGGGTATGTTGCTAGCATTTTCAATTATTTGTCCACGCAGTCACCGTCGAGGACGATGCATTTTTGAAGTCTGGGCGCCATCTTTTGTATGACTGTGTCATATACCTCCCGCTCTACTTATAGAAGCCACTTTTCCACTGTCTGCCCTCCCTCCTCGTTATTTCAGTAACGTTGTCCATCGAAAAACTTTTTCAGTTTAGTGAAAAGATTATGGTCAGATGGCCCCCAGATCCGGAGAATAGAGAGGGTGGGTCTCAATACCCCATCCGAATTAGGTGAGCAGGTCCTGCGCGAGGCAGGCGATGCGGTATGGTGTCGGGCGTTGTCATAAAGGAGTGACATACCACGTGTGAACATTCCCCTCAGTTGTCTTTGATATTCTTTTTCAACTTCTTTAGGGTCTTACTATATGCCTAAGCGTTAATGATGGTGCCTTTGAACATGAAAACGACTAGCAGAACCCCCATGTGATCCCAAAAGACGAATGCCATAATTTCTCGCTCCGAAAAGGTGGGTTCAATATTTGGGCTGATGGTGAATGAGTGCGACAGCAATGTAGTGACTGCCTTTTTAACTCAGAGGTATATTGACACACCCACGTTTAATCCCCAGACACAGTAGAGTCGAGAAAGCTTTCACCCTCACATTCAAAACGAGCAAGAAATTCGCGACTGGCTCGAGGTGGAGCGAACGGCCATTTACCGACAGACCTGACTTACCCCTTGTTCTATTCGTGTGGAACCCCTCTACACGAAAAGTGCACCAATATTCGAAAAAAAAAAATTTCCCACGGTCTACAGAGGCCTTGTAATCTTACCTTCTGGCCGTCCCACAGTGGTGCCTGTCAATGAAAAAATGGGACATGGTAAGAAAATTTGCGAAAATCGAAACAAAATTGGTACCTAGTAGGTCTTTTGGGTAGCTGACGAAGAATATGATGTCAAAATAATCTAAAAATGTCTCGCGATCAAAAAATTTTGCAATTTAATATTTTTTCGCAATATTTTTGCAAGAAAAAATTGCATGAGAATTGCATAAGAAAGCCAATTGTAACAGATAAATGAGTAATTTTCAAATTTATAAGTTATTTAAAATATTTTCAATAGTATCTCAGCATACTTAGATTTTTTTATTTAAAAAAATAAATGCACTTGTCAAAACGTTGCAATATTATAAAAACTAGAGTTATGAATTTTTCAAAATAGCCGAAAGTGAATTTTTTCCATTTTCAATCGTTAATAGCTATTAATCTATATGTTTTTTGTACATAACGTACATAGTATTTATTCCTTATTTTGCCCCATATTTTCCGAAAAAATTGGTTGGAAATCGTAGAAAAAAAATTTCGCAATACACTGTTTAAACAAAATTGTTAATCATGATTGGTACCATAATATATTATTAAAACATCTTCAGCAGATATTTTTACATAATATTTCAATGTGAAGATATGTATTCAGCGTGTTTTAAATAAATATTTCATAATTGAACAAGATTTGAATAAATAAATTATACTTATGCAGATATCGGCACACGTTTTCAAGTTTTTTTAGGTACCTATTAATATTACTTACAACTTTTTAAAATATTTACCAAATATTGCGGTATACTATAACTTTTCCATAAATGTACTTTTATTTTTTAAAGAAAACTTATGCAATTTTCATCATTTTCCTATTGATTTAATAAAAAATTAAAACTTAATTCAGAAGTTTTATGATTGCATGTGTAAATTACTTACTTTCCTGAGTCTAATCCATATTTTTGAATAACGAGAGATGCAATAGGCTCGGATGTATGCCACGTAAAAGGTCATGCACGTTTGATACTCGAATATAAATGAAACGCCTGTATATATCTTATCGTATCTCCACCACTGCAGACGCATGAGAACGAAACACGAACTTCGAATTATGTAACGTCATATCTCTATCTATCAAAATATGCTAGAGGAAATTCCGATCTAGTAACTTTTTCTCTCACCATGTCCCTATCTTCTATATACAGGGCGCCACTGTGCGTCCCTCGTACGAGATCCTTGGTCAGAATTTCATGTCAAAGGCGGTATTAAATTTATTGGATTACCAATGTTCTTTCCTAGAGACTTGGCGGCGATAAAAATTGAGTACGTTTTTGGGGACAGGCACTACCCTATGGTGATTTGCTCAGCGTACATAACGTTTGACTCCCAGGACCCACCATCTGAGGAATGGAGAAATCTGTTGGACACTTGCTGTGCAAAAGGATATCCATTGCTCATCAGATGTGATGTTAATGCATATTATTCGACTTGGAGTAGTGAGGACACCAACCACAGGCCCGTGTCTTTACTAGATTACCTCTTAACTACTAATTTAACTTTATTGAATCGGGGTGATACGTCTACCTTCGTGATATCTAGATGTCGCGCGGTAATTGATTTGGCCTCATGTTCGATAAGTATTGGCGAAGTGTTCAAGGGAGACAAATTTATCGAACAAATAGAATCTGCCGTGGACATCTTACAAAAAGTCATAGACAAAGCGAATGAGGACAATTGTCCTCTTCGTATTAAGAAAACAGACACGGATGCACTCTGGTGGAATTCTAGACTGGATGACCTGAAGAAGGATACTTGACGCCTTTTTAACCCGGCGTAATGGGGGTGGAAAAGTGTTACACGGACGTAGGGGTGGGTCATATATACTTGCTTATTAGATATGAATTGTACCAGTACTTTATTAACAAAAAAGGTAATATGTATTCCGGTTTATTGTTTTAGGTATTCATATGAATGATTGAAAGAAGAATATCATATAATATTATGTTTCAATCATATTAATAATGACTGTTCGAGGTCATTTCGAGCCGTTGCTATTGAGGGTCAGTGTACATTGTAAAGAATTAAAATCATATGTATACGAAATGGCGCAAAATTGTTACACTAAATGCAGGGATGAGTCTCGAGACGTTTTTCAGCCTTGTGCACGTTTAATTCTCAGCGCGGTCGCCACTAGACTAATGAGTTACCTGCGATGCTTAGAAAGATTCAGCAGCTCCAGCTACTGAGAAGAACGGCAACGTCGCACGCATGGTAACCGAACTTAAAGCCAAATAAAATGTGCCGGGTCTTACAGACTCATCCCCCATGACGCCGGGTTAACATGGCTAAAAAGAATGGGAATGGGGATTTGTACAGGGCAACCTTAAGAAGAATCGAGAATACACCTTACACTGCTAGACGTGAGAGAATCTTGACGGGTAACTCATCAAGTCAACTGAGGGCATTAACATGACCTTCGGGTGAAATGGCTGAGACTACTAATGAAATCTTTGAGTACCTAATGAGGGTACACCTTTCGGGCTCGAAGTTGGATTACACGAATGAACGGGCGGCCCATGAGTCATACATTTCAGTTTACGAAATTGCCTTTATAGTTGGCCTCTGATAAATTCCTCTAGCACCAGAGTCACGTAAATTCGTAGCAATTAATACGCAGTTAGGACTTTTTCAGTTACACGATTACTTTTTGGAGTAGCAATGGTTCTTTCAAGATAGAGAAATCTACTCAGGGTTTGAAATTGACCGTTACGGGCTCCACACAACAGAGGAAAAACTTAAAGCAGTTTTAGATGCACTCGTGATAGAAACATTCAATTGTTTACGTTCTTTCCTAGGAATAGTAAATTTCAGTTCGCATTTTATTTCTGATGCGGCCACAATTGTGGATCCTTTGTATGCTGAAGTAGCTAAACCTACATTAAAATATAACTAAATGG
This sequence comes from Andricus quercusramuli, assembly GCA_932178445.1. NCBI lineage: Eukaryota > Metazoa > Arthropoda > Insecta > Hymenoptera > Cynipidae > Andricus > Andricus quercusramuli. The sequence continues at coordinate 29,922 of CAKNXH010059211.1, read as the reverse complement.
TAATCAAGGATTTCAAAAGATTATAGAAAAGCTAACAAAATTGCCAGATTTAGTTCGTTCATAATCTTGAACAGAAAGCTTCAAATGTCAGACGGAAAAATGATTTGTCACCAATCTCGAGCTATTTACGTAGTTTGCATCGAGGATTCAATTTGGGTGCGTCGCACCGACCAATGAAGCGAATGTAAATTAAAAGAGCCTGAGTATTATAGAATATATCGATGGTTCCTAAAAGAAACTACGCAACTCGCAGCGACGGATAGAAACTACGTATCTGGCGCGCTCTATACTAAGTATATACAAATTTCTAT